>VOPJ01008496.1:0-109884 GCA_014673585.1 Semibalanus balanoides
CATCAAACCTCATCTCACCTCCCCATCAAACCTCATCTCACCTCCCCATCAAACCTCATCTCACTTCCCCATCAAACCTCATCTCACCTCCCCATCAAACCTCATCTCACCTCCCCATCAAACCTCATCTCACCTCCCCATCAAACCATCATCTCACCCTCCCCATCAAAACTCACTCACTCCCCATCAAACACTCACCGTCACCTTCCCATCAAAACCTCATCTCAACCTCCCCATCAAACCTCATCTCACCTCCCACTCAAACCTCATCTTCACCTCCCATCCCATACCTCATCTCACTTCCCCCATCCAAACCCCATCTCACTTCCCCATCAACCTCATTCTCACCTCCCCCATCAAACTCATTCTCACCTCCCCCATCAAAACTCACCTCACCTCCATCAAACCTCACCTTCACCTCCCCATCAAACCTCATCTCACCTCCCCATCAAACCTCATCTCACCTCCCCATCAAAACTCACCTCACCTCCCCATCAAACCTCACCTCACCTCCCCATCAAACCTCATCTCACCTCCCATCCAAACCTTCATCTCACCTCCCATCAAACCATCTCACCTCCCCATCAAAACTCCACCTCACCTCCCCATCAAACCTCACCTCACCTTCCCATCAAACCTCATCTCACCTCCCCATCAAACCTCATCTCACCTCCGACCTTCGCTATGTGTAAGTGTAGTCACAACGTGCTGTAGAGTCTACAGCAGTGTAGGTATACATACAGCGTAGACCCATCCCACTTTGCACCTCCCGACCTCATCTCACCTCACCTTTCCATCGAACCACCACATCACCGGAGCACACCGTCACAATTCGACATCAGAGCGGGCCATCCGTCATCCTGACCGGGCCAGAGGGCGTCACATCTGTCACTGCCGTCCGTCGCATCCGTCACTGCCCATCATCCGGCGAAAGTCAGGCGCCAGAACCGCGCCTGATCATCTCTGAGCTGAGCTCAGCTGAGCTGAGGTCAGGTGACAGCGGAGCTGACTGCTGATCTGACAGCTGATATGACAGCTGATCTGACAGCTGATCTGACAGCTGATCTGACAGCTGATCTGACAGCTGATCTGACAGCTGATATGATAGCTGATCTGACAGCTGATCTGACAGCTGATCTGACAGCTGATCTGACAGCTGATCTGACTGCTGAGGCTGACTGCTGATCTTGACTGCTGTCTGACTGCTGATATGGATTGCTTGATCTTGACAGGTGGGCTGACAAGCTGAGCGTTAATCTGAAGCTGACAGGCTGAGCTGACTGCTGACAAGCCGAGCTGACAGCTGATTCCTGACAGAGCCTTATCTGACAGTGACAGTATTGCTGACTGCTGATCTGACTGCTGAGCTGACTGCGGAGGCTGACAGACTGAGTGACTGCTGGAGCTCTTGACTGCTGAGCTGACTGCTGGCTGACTGCTGAGCTGACTGCTGAGCTGAACTGCTGAGCTGACTGCTGGAGCTGGACGTGGAGCTGACTGCTGAGCTGACTGCTGAGCTGACTGCTGATCTGACTGCTTGATCTGACTGCTGATCTGACTGCTGGGGCGACTGCTACTGATCTGACTGCTGGGCTGACTGCTGAAGTGACTGCTGAGCTGACTGCTGAGCTGACGTGCTTGAGCTGCACTGCTTGAGCACTGACTGCTGAGCTAGACTGACGAGACTTGACTTGCTGATCTGACAGCTGAGCTGAGCGTGACGGTAAGGTAGTCCGTCGATGCTCTGTTAGAGAGGAGATAGGCCAGGGTGGTGTGACGACTGTGTTAATACGAATAGATAACCATTGTGATATGTTGGGGACGCATGGTGCCTTTCGGTGGGGGCTGAGGTCTAGGTTTCTGGTGGAAGTTCCTTGGACCGGTGCGGTGGCAGCTCAGGTAGCCGCCATGACATGTGGTGTGTTGAGCAATCGGGGTTTCATAGGACCTGGAACAAGCCTCAAGCCTTAATAATCAAGAAGCCTTAATATTTAAGGGAAAATACCGTATTGCTTGTATGAATGCATTTTTTTAACAAATTTATGACTTTAAAGAGAATGCTGCCTTCACCTTAAATGGTCATCGGTATTAGCTAGTCAAAACCCAGGACCCATTCTCTAGTTGAATGCATATTATTTCCTGAGGGTCATTCCATGCCAGCTCTTGGTGGGCATCATCTGTTGTAGGCACAACGTGACCTTCGATGTCGACACACCCGAAAAGCCCAATAACCAATCAACAAATCGAGGTAGGCATCGCCTGGGCCCAGTGGTCAGCTACCCCGTACAGTCTCTGAATATTGACCAAAGGCCGGTATCGTAGCCACTGTGTTTTATGAGTCCAGTACTTGTGCTGCCTACGACTTCTGAGGGGTTTGCCACATGCGAGTGGCGATAGATTGACGGTTAGACAGGCTGAAAAGTCGCAGAAGTGGCGCGAATCTCGGCTCCCTGGGGTACCCGTCAGCGAGCGACATTCTTGGAAACTTGTTCAATAAGTGGATCGATGAAAACCGCTGGAACCATCTCTCGAAACACGGAACTTCCTTACAGACTGGTGACATTTCTGCCATGGTGACATTTCGGCGCTCGCAGAGCACGCGGTGGTCGCGGGATTTTCAGAGTTAAATGGCTTCGCGCCAAAAGTGGTTTCGCAACTGTGCGAAGTGCTGCGCCTCGCTTGCAAGCACGAAATGAACTCAGAAGCTTGTAACGCCCGTGCGCACTATCAACGCTACAAGTCCACTTCCCCGGTGGTCTCTTGCTTATTTTCTTGTGAGGACCAGCGGCCTGGCTCAGGGGCTTGTTACAGCATGCATAAGCAGATGGTTGGTGGAAGCACGTGTGAGCGCAGATGGTTGGTGGAAGCACGTGTGAGCATGGTTGTAATGTACGCGTTCTCGATTCTGTTCGCAGCCTTCGCGACAAGTCATTCGACTCTGCAGCTGCTATCTACATTGAGTACGAACAGTTTGTTTTGTTTCTTCAGGTGTGGCTCTGGAGAACTGCACTCGTCGGCCAGCTTCTTCTCGCGATTACAATATTGCGAAAGCTGTGTGTTTAGGATGTAGTCACAAGCTAGCTTGCAGTTTCGAGGCGAAGAAAATGCCATAGCCAAACTAAAGCCTCGCTAACCGATTCACGGAAGACAAAGCGATGCAATCCGCAAAGTATATGGTACCTGTTACCTGTAAGCATTGTGGTTAGTGTTAACGAGCACGGACTGGGCATTTTGTTCCCAATTGTCTAGCCGTGGAAAATGACATGCAATTAAATCGTACCTAACGAGCACAGTCTAGCTATTTTGTTCGCAATTTTTCCGACTAAAAAATGACATACAATTTTAGATCGTGCTCGCGCTCTTCCCAGCGATCGGACATCACTGCAACTTCTTCTTTCTCCTCGGGATCTCATCACACCGTTTTAAGTGTGCCTTTTCGGTATCGTCACAACTCAGGCGTGACAACGTGACAAATCGTGCACAGCTTCCCAGCTTTCAACCCATATATCACTGACTGAAACATATCTCTGCCCTCGTAAGTTTCACATCGGTCAAAAGAACTTGGATACCACTATCACAACTCCTAAACACAGTGGCTGTCGTGTACGCGCTTACAGTGGCGGATCTACGGTTGGGCAAAATGGGCAATTGTCCCCCTCCCCCATACAAGCGAACGACGAGTGTCTGCCCCTCCCAAAATGGCTTGGAAATATGTTATCATTATCCTCCCGCTTAAGATTTTTCCCCGACGCCTCCCCCACTCAAAAACTGTTTGCGTGACTTATTTTACGGAGCAAATGTCTTGCCTCCCCAAAAACTTGCAACCCAAATCCGCCACTGTGCACTTACTGTTCCTCTGCGGCCATTAGGTATCTAGCATTCCCCCCAGTTTTGGTAAATAAATTCCTATGGTTGGTATGGTTACTATAGCGTTAAATCTTATACGTCTGTAAGATTTACATGGACAAAAACTACACAATAGCCTATGATGCCTAAGAGAAAGCATGAGAGGAGTACAAAGGGCAACCATTTCTTAAATGGTTGTTGATACCGTGAAACATGTAGCTATTTATCAAAATTGCTGAAATGGATTGATTCTATGTAAGACAATAACCATCTTTATTAAGTAAAATATTTCTGGACAATATTGGTTCAAACACAATGCCGGTGAAGAGAGGGAGAGTCATACTAAAATTAATATTTGGGTAATAAGGGCAGTGGTTTATTTAAGGGGGACCATGCCCTTCCTTCCCTGGGCCTGAAAGCGTGCTCCAGAATATGGTGTAATTTGTATACATTCGGCACGGACACCATCAGTGTGTAAATTTTAAGATAATCAGGTTTTCTTTTCCTGATAATGCAAACGGTCTTATAAGTATTGTCTATATGGTTCTTGCATTTATAAATGGTTAAGTTTACTCCTAAAGCATGTTTCCCACCTTGGCTAATTTATAAATACACCACTGGGTAAGAGTACAATATCCTTTGACAAAACCCGAAGCTGCTGATGGCTAAGTTGTACCTGAAGGAACCGTGGAAGTAACCTTCGTGTGGCTTTCATAGGATGCAATCATGAACTTCGCCAATCAATTAGCAAACTTCGTCACTTTCCACCTTTGCTGGCCCTATCCAGGCACGAGTAAGCGGCGAGGTTCTACGACAGCCATGACTGTCCCAATCTCGCCCACCTGCCCTGCTTTCTCGAGAATGCTACACATTCGGAGGCAACCGCGTCGCGCCCCGCTGCTGGCCGCGTCGCCACCGCGTCGCGTTGCTGAGCGCGGTAATACCGCGCAACGTGGCTAATTGTGCCTTTATGGAGACGAATGGTAGATTTTACATGGGAACCCAGCACGGTGCGGCCTCATAAATACCCGGGCACAACCACAGTGTAATGTACAGGGGTGATGAATAGGGAAACCTCACGGTATTCCACGAACTGGCAGGGAAATGGTAACGCCTGGTAACGACAGCCTGTCTAGAATGGTAGGGTCACGTTTTAGCGACCTGTCATATACCCACTACTTAGGGAGACAAAGTTAGTAAAAATATAGATATTGCTTTGAAATTGAGTTAAGTCCACAATTGTCTCTCCAATATCTCTTCTATTTTTTTATATATTTGACATTTTTGATTTGTGATGATAAAATGGGGAAAAAATCAACAAAATCAAAATTTGCAAACATATTTAAAAACCGGAAGGTATATTGGAGAACCGAGTATTGACGATGTCCAAACTGAATTTCAAAGCAATGTCAAATTTTTGCTTGACTCAAATCTCCCGAAGTATGGAAGGTCGCCGAAACGCGAATCTTACCATTCTAGATACGCGTGACGGCATGGCTTTGGCAACGATATTTTTTAAGCGTTGTCGTTTGGTTATGTCATTCGCTTGAGTGGATAGTGATGGGCCTTGATACATTCACCGGTGTTTTGTTTTGTTTTGTAATGGTTTTGAGGGGCTATTCTTCAACTGGTTAACTTATAATGGTATATGTTCGGTGGGAGGTGATACTTTCTAGGGCCAAAGCGCTGCACTCAAAACTACCGTTATGTTCGCACACATTGAATCCATAGATTTAACTAGTGTTAACCCGTCCGCTCCGCTGGACGATCTATGCATACAGACCGCATTTTTACCTTTTTCATTCGTCTTATTACCGAGGTACCCAACCGTCAAGGGATCGTGGTTTGTTTTCAGTTCGGTGCGAAGGCGAACGGCTATATTTTTTACGTTTACTGCTTAAAGGGAAAGGTTTCACCTTAAAAAAAAAAAACGAGAAAAAGCTCAGAGATGATGAATGAGACAGCCAAGAAATTAAGCTATCATATTACTAGTAAGTCCAAAGACCTGTATATTTACGCGGAAGAAGCAAAATTAAAATGTCACTTAATTTGGTGATAATCATAATTTTTTTCCTCAAGAAGTACATGCGAAACTCAGCTGGCTGAGAAGCACGAACGTCATCGATTTAGTGAGAGAGGAATCATTTCGTATACATTAGTGGTACTTGCTAAAATATTGTTGAGCATGCCTCGGAAAATACAAACGCTTTGGTGAAAACTCACAAGTATTCGTCACTATATAGATTTCCACTATGAAAAATGTAGTGTCCTGCCATCGTCCGGCTCACTGTCTCGTGCTCTTGGGGGCGTCCCGGTCCGTCTGGATTATGTGTCCACGTAATGGTCATGCACTTCGCATGCCCGGGGTGCTGACAGGCTCCACGTGTGGAGCGTCAGTTCTGCCGGTTCGTTGCAACTTCTCTTCATTGCATGTCAGCGGGCGGGGCTGCGGCTCTGTCGCGTTCGTCGCCAAGTCAAACCCAGCGGCACGCGCTTCTGTACGTAAGTAGGTCCTGTTGCGCTGAGCGAAGGAGTCAGTCCGACATAACAACGGCAGCCTGGCACGTTTCAGGCCGAGCGCTCGACGCCTAACGCTCGGGTACCAGAACGTGTTTATAAAAATGTTTTTATAGAAGATTTAAACATCAAAATCATTGCATAGCATGTACCTGAACGAAGTGTTCCTTTGATTGCAATATAAAAAATTAGTTACTTGAAACGGAGTCATTGTCTGTTGTCCTGGTCCTCTCCACTATTGACCTCCACAGGTGTCTACTACGTGAATACTGTCGCTCTCCATATCTACGTCATTCTCAGGCCACAAATACCAGCCAATCTATCTTCTCTACCGGTATAACCCCCGGTCCCGCTTAGGGAACTGAATAAATTAAATAATTCCAGAGGTTTCTGTTGAGTGCACATAATGCTTGGATAATGTCATCCTGACTCGCTCTGTCAAACTCTTTGTTCGTGCCGAGTCGACGCCACCCTCCCTTTGGTCTCTCTCCTATATTCAAAGTACATCCTTGTTAAATATAACGTTGTGACACTTACTTCTCACCCGTTCTTTGTTTAGTCGTATCGAAAATGCGTTCGTCGGAACCCCCACCTTTCTGACCCCAGGCTTACACCCATCAGTTTTGTTTGGCGGATAATGCAATAATCTTGCTCCCCAATGCGGTGGAGAATTTTCTTTGGCCTTTTCTTTGACTTCACTTATGTCCCGACTGGTTGGATCTGTAAGGCTAGCGTCGTTGGTGAGCATGCGATTCCGTTATAATTTATGAAGTGGGGATGAAGTTAGTTTAGGTGGCGTAGGTTGGCCGAATTTGTATTAATTGTCTTCTAATAACAAATTGGCGGTAAAACATGGGGTTATTGTTTCGTGTCGATGACTCTCGCGTGTGGGGTAATTTGTTAGTACCATAAGTAATAGAGCATTCTCTAGTTAGATTTGAGAAGATGCTGTTAATGCATATAAACCAAAGGCATTTTGGCAATTAAACAGGAATGAGGTTATTAATGGCAAGAATACTAATTGTGGTTTTCCCGGCGTTGTGCATTATCGATGCGACTCAACGAAGACGGTTCTGCGACGACGTAGGTGATGGCGTGTAGATCTGCGTATATGGTCATTGTGGGTAGTGTGGGTAGTTGAAGGGGGTTTGCGGGTCGGGTCGGGTAGCCACAAGCCTGAAAAGTGACACCTCTACTGCTTAACCCCTTCTCCGTGCAATAGGTGTCGCTGGTGTGCGCATTGAGTTCATATTCTATATATGTATACGTGGCGCTGATGTGCACAAACCGCAACCCGTGCCTCGCTGGTTGCGTATAGTTAAAGTCCCGCTCATCAGAGGGCGGACGGCGGTATTATCGGTGGAAGTTGTGTCGTATTATTTTGACTAACACAGTCAGACATTATCTTTACTTGTAGGAGGACGGTTTGATGTTGGGAAATGTAGGAAGCATAATAATATACACACATGTTGTCATGCGATCTGCAAAATGATGTCTTAGATACTATTCGATGCTAATGTGTCGAAACTACATAACTTTTCGTACTTATGATAAGTATAATAAGTATAATTAGTATGATAAGTATAAGGAAAAAGTTGGATGACGAACGGACAGACGGACAGACTGTCTTTAAATAGTGAGTTAGATGAGAAACAGCTAGAGTAAAATAATCGAGTACATTTTATCCATAATCTCCCGATGTTTTCACAGTTTGTGAAATGCCTCAATGCAATCAGGTTCGCAATATAGCCGGTGCAAATTATGTTTTAACGCTTCTTTACATGCAACACCCGCCGCGCTGCAAACAAAAGTAAACACCGTCATTGTGCGCTTTGGACACATTCTGCTGAACGAATTCCGACAAGCCGCAAGAAGCCTGCGGCTGGTCGCAAGCAGGCGTTGAAATCTGACACCTGCGGTGTCTAAAAGTAACGTTAACAACGCTGACTAAAGAACAAAGAGTTGCCGACGGGCCGACTGTTTGCCTGTCCAATGTTCACATTACAGGGCCGTCTGTGTGGAAGTATGTTTGATACGCAGTTGCTATCGTCAAGATGGAGAAAATACGGACGGCTTACTTCTTGCTTCAGTAGCTCAGTCCTACATATCACTCGATCATCCTAACGCAGATGCCGCTACACAGACCCTCTCGAGTATCGACCGCCGTTATTTTGAAGAGTGGGACCGATTTACTGGTAGTGTTACTTATTCGATCGCGGTGCATAGCGATACCACAAAAGTGGTCAGTGAAAGCTTATCATCTTATAACTGGACTGGGACTGCGGGCATTTTATTTTATGGACCGATGTAGGTTGTCCATTATTCCAGAAGGCTGAAATCGGGCCATGAGTATATCTCGATTGTGCCGAGAAGAGACTGTAACATAGAAAATGCTTTGGTTAACTTCGACAATGGACGTGTTTTAAACAGGCACATTATCATTAGTGTCACAAGGCTAACATGACGAGTGTGTGTTCGCAGAAATTGTCAGACTGTTCTGGAAAGGGTTTAATGACGCTCTGCCGCGCTCTCCATGAAACACTGGACCTAGCGTTTGCCTGTGCATTGTCGTCACCAAGTTCATATATTATTGCGTCCTCTCGATGCGCTAGCAAGCATTCACGTGCTTACTGCACACTGCATGCCATAGAAGGGCTCCCTGGGAGCAGAGCATTGCGACACTACCGAGCCTCCGTTCAGCCATTGTCTCGAATAACACCGCATTTGAATCCTTCAACCTCCCTTCACCACATTCACGACGCACACAAACCACACACTACTCCGAGCGTCTAACACCCAAAGACTCCTAACGACAGCTGCAGCGCTAAGTTCCGTGCGCAGCTTCTGGCCGGCGCAAGAGCCGTAAACTTGCCACTTGAAACAGAAAGTTATATGATTGCACGCTTTACTGCGAACGCGTGCTAAATATGTTCGCTACATGGGGCTCATGCGGGCCCAGGCGAATTTTTTTGATGTGGTAAGAAGGAGGGAGGTACTCTCGCTCACGTCGCTATTTTAACGGTGCCGTATTCTTTTCTCACCACGAAATTACTAACATTGAGATTGACGCTGCGTTCATATCGGTAGGCACTCGACAGCAATTAAATATGAGCGCGAGATTGTCGAAATTCGTTCACTCCTATAGGTGTTGCGTGAATCAGCGAAGCGCAGGTGTCTGGTCATTTGAATAGAGGTGTAGGTTAGGTTACCTGCTCAGTTGGGAGAAGGACAGAATTATCTGCTAAAGGACCTATTTGGTTTTTTCTAGACTAAGTGTAAATCTAGGCTCGCTCACTTCCGTCTCAAATGTCTGTCTAATACCAGTTACCGCGATTCGGTCCGTTTATGACATGTGGTAATACAGTATGAACATGTAATACACAAAAACATAATTGCACAAATGTTTAAAACTAGCATACGACGCATTTCCAGACAAGTTAACATTCACCTGCTTGACAGGTCAGATCAGTGGCGGATCCAGAAAATCTTCAAAGAAGGGGCCATCAATTGCAGTGGTCGCCCTACCTATACCCAAATCTGAAAACTCGACGGATTTGGTCCACTAAATTTTGAGGGTGCCCCTATTTCAGTTTTTTTTTCAAAATGTTAAGGACCCCTCAGGTCAGCAGAGTGCCCCCCTCAGCCAGCCAGAGTGCCCCCTGAGGCGGCAATAGAGTGCCTCAGGGCGACAAGAGTGCCCCTCAGGCTGGCCAGAGTCCCCCTCAGGCGGCAGGAATGCCCCCTCAGGCGGCCAGAGTGCTCCTCAAGCTCGACGGCCAAGGGGCCATGCCCCATTGCCCCCCCCCCCCCTCTGGATCCGCCATCTGGTCAGAGGTTCAGGCGATTGAATGCACGCTACTCTCAGGTGGGCTTGACAGCACGCCTCTTGGCGGGCCGCCTTTTCCAAGCATGGATGCTGCGAATCAAAGAACGGCGGCCAATCGGTGCGGAGACAAGTGTAAGGTGTAGGTCAGGGGCATAGGAACTCATTTAAAGTTGTGGGGGGGGGAGCAAAAGGCATTTTAAGTCGATTCTTTCCATACACGTCCATAGGCGTAATGTTAAAATCCGAAAATGTTTGGGGGGCAGTTGCCCCCCCCCTGCCCCCCCGGCCCCTACGCCTATCGTGTAGGTAGTTTTTGTGGTAGCGGTATCCGGTGTACAGGTGTAGCGGTATCCGGTGTACTTGGCAGTATATTGCGATAAATGGCGATTTATGACGATATATGTCACGATATAGTGATAAATGGCGATTTCACACGACACATCGACACTAGTTCAGATTAGTGGCGACTTTTGGCTAGGAATGTAAGTCGTTATATGACTATGTAAGTTCCGAAAGAGATACATGGACAGCTTTAAATGTGTGCAGACACATGTAAACTTTGGCGATATATGCCGAAATGTGTCGTGATATGTCAAGATACGGCGTAGTTCTGGCGATATATGGCAACATTTGTGAATGTTAATATGTACCATCAATACATGACGCTCAAACATACCGTCACATTGCGACATCCACGATTGTGACAATGTGACATCCACGATAATTAGCAACCGCAGAACCTTCACTTCACAGATTTCAGACCAGCTGACTCGCTCCGCCTCCAAATCGCTGACGCCACGTTCACAGAAGCCATCAATCTCGCTGACTCGCAATCAGCATCGCGACAGTTACTACAAACACTGAGCCAGTGAGCTAAATCACCAGGTCAGGGGTTGATGGAAACCAGTCGGTCTTGTGAGCCGTCCATGTCAGGAGATCAGGGCGGTGATTTTTAGGCACCGCCGGGTAGTATCTGAACATAGGGGCGAGGTTCAAGGACTAATAGTCATGGTGGTAGGGAGCGCGGGGTCTTGTGTGGTTAGAAAATGCGTCTCAGTAAAACATGTACGCGTCTTGGCCCGGTTATAGTTGAGCTAACACTGATTTGGGCCGGTAATTAGTGATTAGATAATTCTGCGCTATTTGACATGATTTGTGTTGCATGAGCATTATTTTTCGTATCATGTGCAGATGAGCTAAATATGTCTAAACATGTGTATCAGTTTTGTATTGTAGTTTACTCACATGGCAGTGGCGTGTTTAGAAATCAACTAAGGGGGACATTCTTTAGGAAAACAATTCACAATTTAGAAATCCAAGGACCATACAGACATTACTCATACAACCACTTGCATTATCAGTAAAACGACTTCTTTCCTGGTTATCTTAAAATTTGCACACAAACCGTGTCCGTGCCGAATGGATACAACATATTCTAGAGCGCGCGCCTTTGGCGCCAGGGCGGGGGCGGCACATGACCACTTGACCTCCCTTAAATACACCACTGCCACATGGTAAAATAGCATACCATAAATCGCTCTAGATGGACAGTACTTATAGCATTTTGAGAAAGTTTTGCCAGGATTCGGTCAACTTTGTACTGGTTGCCTTTTCTTAGGACTTAGGAGGCAGAATGTTCATGGCACATTGGCAGAAATGTAAATTATTATATGTGTCATTCGCATGTTTCCTGAGGGATAGGCGAACTTTGTTCCAAAAACAAGATACATATGATTTTCTGAAACTTACATAGTATGTATACTATAGTTATCTATACTGGTGACTTGTATTTGGCCATGACCACACCTATAACAAAGACCGCTTTGTCTTGCACCAGCAGATCCTTCGTTACTATTGTCACTCTGCATTGCGGAATGGCCGTGAGTTATATCATATGTAAACCATTATAACTCGGCCCATCAGGCACAACTGCCGATTTCCACAAACCTTGAAACTATCACCCCCCCCCCCCTCCACTTCCGCGTCTCACGTCCGGCCCTGTCACCAACTCCTGCCCGGCCTGTCCCGCACTGTCACCGTGTCTCTGTCACCGCACTGTCACCGTGCTGTCACGCTATCACGCCACACCGTCACGCGACTGTCAAACTGTCACGACCGCTGTCAAACTGTCACGAACGACGTCCAACTCGTCGGCCGGTTACGGGAATCGACGCCCGCCGCTCGGCGCTCGGGGCTCGGGGCTCGGGGCTCGACGTTAAAGGCGACTCGATTCCCGAGTGGTTGGTGCACTGCAGGACAGCTATAGATCAATCGCTGTCTAGGGAATCGATGATTCGATCTGCGAGTTCCAGTTAAACCGCAGCCTGCAGGGGCGTTTGCTCGGGTTCTGACGAAGTGGTGTTGAGTGGGGGTTCGGGGTTTGACGTTTGGTGCTTAAAGGAAACAATTCACCTTTGAAGAAGAATAAAAATGCTGAGAGAAGCACGAAATGAATTAGCATGTTACTAGTAAGCCATACAAAGTATAATTACGCGGAAAAAAATAAATTATAATGTCGGTTATTTGGTTCAAATGTATTTTTGTCCTCAGAATGATGCGAAATAAGATTGCTAAGAAGCACGCAATGTCATCATAACGTCATCGATTTTGTGGGGGATCATGGCGCATACAAGATAGTACTTACTCAAGTACGTGTTGAAGATGCGGGAAAATACAACGCTTTCAGAATCACCACAGTACTTGCACTAAGTATTAATCAACATTAGTAAAACAATTTAGTTATATACTAATTTCGCTAAGAATGTTGCTAAGAATAACGTTTTATAGACGATTTAAGCATCCCAATAGGCGATACCTCACAAAGATCATTCTTGCGATCAAGACAATAAGGTACTGAAGCTTATGTTCGTGTCGAGCACTATCTGTTTCATTGTTTATCAAACACTTTTCCCCCAAGTTCTACGTCATCTGTGCGTCATAATCATCCGTCAAATCAGCCACAATTGGCCAATCAGCGAATGGAGATACCAACTACCAAGTAAACTAGTTCTGACTTCTAAGACTCAATATTATTTAATTAATGGGCTTCTATGAATATGTGAAAGTTTCTCAAGTCATTTTCAAGCAAAGAAAACAGCTTGGCTATCACAACTCAAACCCCATTGACAAGGTGAACGTTTCCTTTAACGAGGTAGTTTTACGGTTGACCTAGTTTAAATAGTATTGTACCGCTGCGTGACTACGATGCAACTCCTCAACTTTGCAACTATATTCCGGGAGTTGCAGAGACTGCGTGTGTATCAGAGGTGATGAGAAGTTCAATGTCTGTCCATTATTGCACGAGACCTGCCTGTAATGTACTCGTTTGATTTCAAAGTGACGCTCTTTATGTTCCCCAAAATAGAGGGTGAAATATCGTGGTGGTACACCATTTTATGACCGGAAAACTTTGTACAGGCGTGACTTGGTAGAAACAGCCAACAGGCGAGTCGGTACTTCTATGAGTCATAATTTGAGCTGAAAAGTCATCGCCTTGACGTGATGGGCAGCGACACATACAATTCATAAGAGCCGTGCATTGCCAAGCTCCGGAAACATTATGACAAGGTACATGCAATTCGGGGGCTTATTGCATGTTACCGCGGACTTACGGCTAACGATCTCGTAAATCGTACGTGGTGTACGCGTGTGGTGCTAATCAGCGCCACAGACTGCCGCGGTCCGCGCACTGATACCGGGATTAAGTCGTTGGTTCAAAGCTCTGTGCTGGTAATTTTTGTATCGCGAGAAACTGCCGCGAGAGGTACGCGGTTGGAAATGGTGGAATCAGGACGTTCCTCTTTGGCGATGAAACTTGAATAGAACTCTGGAAGCTTGGGCTTTTTAGCATTTTGACACATGTTGCCTTGCTGATTTTTTAGGCTGTCTGTCAGTGCAAGGGTAGCCGGATTTCTAGGAAGCATTGTTTTTCAACAAACAGAGCTTGTTCCAAGGCCCTATAACCAGGTAGAGTCATCCGGCAAATGTACCGCTCTGTGACGTATACTTGTGACGCACAAAATTCGACGGCCTCTAGGCGCCGTAACCCGTAATGCTTTTATGCACCTATATTTTAGGATTATTTTCTATGCGAGAGGAGATAAAGCACTGCCAAACAAAAGGCCATTCGGTAGAGCAACTATTTGCCTACTAACGAACCAGCAATCGTTTTGTCCTCACTCTTACCACTGCCCGACAAAGTAAGCCAAGTTACAGCAAAGTTACAGCCCGACAAAGTAAGTTACAGACATACCTGATCAAAAACTCTAGATATCCCAAAAGTCTCTAGAAACATCCTAAGAACTCTCTAAAATATATTAAAAAAACTCTCTAAACTTTCCTCTAGATACTGACAAAGAAATCTTAGATTTTAGTAAAGTCCCTAGATTTGGTAACCCTGTGCGTCAAGAAAGTGTGCCCACACCTTTATGTCACAGTATTCATTGACCAATTGCACTCTTGAAGGGATGACACCCCCCTGGTTGTTCGGAAGTTCTTCTCTGTATCAGGTCGACAAACAGGGGTTTCAAAATCACACGACTAACGACGATCAAAAAGAAGTATGGCTCTGTCCGTAACGTCTAATCTAAATTATTAAAGGCCTCCACTGCGTAGTTATGTTGTAGCTTCATCGGAACTGTATACATAGAGCTAGACGAAGATAGTACATTATATTTTACATAACTTAGTTGCAGGAGAATCGGATTCAACAAAGCAGCCTGCAACTATATGCCTTAAAATAGCTACAGCTTTAGGTGGCTGATCCGACGTAGTAACTTAGGCTTGTAAGCATCAGTATACCAAATTATGATAACAGGTCTTGCGTAAAAATGCAAATGTTGATGCATTAGTCTTCTTGGCTTTCATGGCTTATTTTACTTCACGGGAGCCGCAAACCACAAAGGAATAGGTGACATGCATAGCTATGTGACTAAACAATATCCGGAATAGTAACTGGTAAAATATGTAAATAAAACAAGTGAGGTACCATAAATTAACCCCTAAGTCGTGCGCATTGTGGCATCAACGTCACGTAGGTAAGTACATTGTAGCCCACTTGTGATGACCAATTTTCATATTCGTTTATATATTTGTGAAATTGCCAACAGTGGAGCTTCCATTTGCTGGCGAAGCAAAGGTTTATGTCATAACTCATAAACAGTGACTCTAAGAAATAAAATGATCAACCGATAATTCCATGAGCACAGTACACCTGTCAGTAGCATAAATGCCGTCATGCTCAACTGCGTGTTCATTAACATGACCGCAGAGTTTGAAACTAAGTTGGTATGGTGTCATGAACGAACCAAATTTCAAAACTAGCGAAGAAAGGGTTCATGCGGTCAGGAAGAACATAACGGAGATCGATCAATTTTAATATTTGTCACAATCCGTACAAACAA
Source organism: Semibalanus balanoides (assembly GCA_014673585.1). Classification (NCBI taxonomy): domain Eukaryota; kingdom Metazoa; phylum Arthropoda; class Thecostraca; order Balanomorpha; family Balanidae; genus Semibalanus; species Semibalanus balanoides. The sequence goes on from VOPJ01008496.1 coordinate 15,592, forward strand.
GAATGGTGAGTTCGCCCACTTGCTAAAATAGATGTATGAATGCAGGTACCATCAATCAACCCATAGCTTGGGCATGCCAACGAGGGAGTAAATCGAGGCCACAGCAGTACCTTGGTTACCCCTCATGCACCGAAGTTGCACTTAACAAAACAGTGGATACAATGGTTGTTTTAATACTTTGCAGCTGAAAGTTGTATTTGATGAGCACTGTGTGCAGGAGTTTTGTCTACCGCTGAGCTCAAGCAGGTGTTTGGTGCAGCGTAGATCATAGTGACTTACAGGCATGATGCATTGCCCTATAAAATTCAATTATTGAGTTAATATTATATCTAATTAGATGAGATACAGCAAGCATGGCTATGTATAGAGCTCAAACAGGAAGCGTATGATTATTTCGCGATTTGCTGTCCGAATGTAAGTGAATAAGGCATTGTCGAGTTTTTGCCACGCAATATGTAAAGGCACTTAGCGTTTGATCTGACTCGCGACCTTTCTGTGACTTTTAGTTTTTGTTTTTCGTTCTGATTCTCACCCGCGGAGGTGAATTTGAAGTCAAACACGTGCTCATCCTACAGCCACAATGCATAAAGCACTGTGGCGATGCACAATGCTGCATCCACAATCCTTAGTCACATGCATAGCTATGAGACTTAACAATAACCAGAATAATAATTGGTAAAATATATAAATAAAACCAGCAAGGTACCATAAATTAACCCATAAATCGTGCGCATTGTGGTATCAACGTCACATAGGCAAGTAAGTACTTTGTAACCTACTTGTGATGACCAGTTTTCACATTCGTTTATCTATTAATGAAATTACCAACAGTGGGACATCCATTCGGTCACCTACAGCCGGTATTGATTTTGTGTTTATTTATGGATAGTGTAAATTTCTTTAGTTGTGTTAAATATTTTCACCTAGCCTTTACCATATGTGAATTTGTGACAAAGTTATCAGTCTACATGCCTTTGCATAATCAGTGCTGTGAAACTGGAATTTTACCTGAAACCCACCACCGGCGCAAGAAAGAACTGCATTAATTTTATGAATTTGTTGGTTTAAAGATAACTGATTGTTCATTGCATTTGGATAGTTTAAAAAATGTGTACTAGTGTCACCAAAAAGTTTGAAAAAATTAAAAACTTGCAAAATGCCAGCAATATTGACAAATCGAGAAAAAAAAAACATATCTAACTTGTAAAGTAGCTCATTATAATTCCAACGATATTTGTCAAATTAAGACTGTCATAAATTCCTGGTCATAATGGCAAATCCTGAGGCAATATTTCCTGAGCAACTGCTTGGTTCGCCTTAAACCTTTCACAGCTCGTTTCAGCTCCCAAGATTACTCTTAATACCAATTTTTGTACAAATTGGTGACACAAGGGTGTCATTTTTTTCCGATTTCTCGTGGATTGCCCGAGTAGGGCTGGGAAAAGTTAACATTTTGCCATTCTAACCGGTGGTGAGTAAAAATGGTGAGAATATATAGGCATTAGTGACAAATCTGACTTGTTTTATAAGTAATCACCACAACTTTACAAATGTTCACCTCTGTCCACATGCCAGAACGGCGACAGCATTGTAAAAACAGCAACATAGTGCACACAGACAACATTTTAATACCTTACTACCTACGTCTGTAAGAACCGTATGTTCTTTTGTTTGGAAAAATGACAACAATGTATGTACAGAAAAAGCTGGTGACAAACTTGCGGCTTCAGAATCACAGCGTTGACACAAAGCTAGGATTTCCCAGGTGTTGGGCGTCAGTCACGTGACTTTGGACCCAGGATTTCGCTTGCATTGAAACTGTTGATTAATATCATATTAAAATATTCATAATAAATATACACCATTCAAAAAAAGCCCAAAACTAGTTATGTTTCATGAAATTAATGCGACTTCTCTTATTGTGAGATAAAACGTGGCCAGATATTTAATAATAAATTATAAAAATATATTAGCAGTTAAAAAAATGTTCAATATTAACCATTTAGTTATTACCACAATTGCCGGCGAAAACGTCGATGAGACCCTATAAACAACTGTAAATTGCCTTCGCCACAAGCGCTCGTGCGCCGAATCGGTCATGTGACCGAGCTCAGACGCCCTCACCTTATTTATATTGCCTTGGGATTTCCCAGCCCTGTGCCTGAGCTCTCACGGGTTTTGCGCAATCAACGCTATAGCACCTCTGGGCTACTGAGCGCATAGTTATCTATTTGAATGCCAGATTAGAATGGCAAAAGGTCACAGATAGTCACTAGCGGTTGAAGATATTTTCGGAGGGGAGAAAACAAACCCAAGGGGCCCCCTCATTCAAGGGGCCCCCACAACGGCCAAAGGCTCTCCAAGCAAAAATGGTGAGAAATGGTATCTCCTCGAATTTAGGCCATTATATTTTGCAGGGCCTCTAGATGGCCACAGATAACGTCGGGCAGGCCCATGTTGAAGTCTCAGGCCTTCTCCCAAGGGTCCCTCAGGCCTACTGAGGTCCCCCTCATGCCGACTGTCGGCCTTAGAGGGCCCCTCGGGCTGGCTGGGGGCATCCCGGGACCCTCGGTTACAAATATACAAAAAATAAATCAATTTCTTGGCTGGTCCCTCGTACAAGTTTGCGGGGGCAAAATAATATGTCCCCCATTATTGATTGTGTGGTGGCAGCTGCCCCCTCGTCAATGCAGGGGGCAGCTACCCCCTCCCCTACCCCCTATCTGCCGTTCTGTGGATAGTCACCACTTGGTCACCATTACCTGAAGAACTAAGGCACTCTACAGTCTGCACTCACATGCTTGTTATGTGCGTTTTTACAGGTTGTCCTTTATAGGGGCTCAGCGCAACTAGTTCTTAACTCGGGCCGGGGGAACGCTTCCAGATGCTGTTGATCGGAATCGTTTTATTCGTTCCATTATCCAATTTGATCGAAATGGGTTAACATGCTCATTAAACTTTATAGTCTCTCCATATATAAACTGCTCCTGATTGATCGCCTTTCCACCTATCATTAAATCCACTCATTCGAACCTCTGCGAACCATCGCTCCTATCTAGCTCAAGCCGCTCACTCTTGCATGCCGAGCGGTCGTGCCTCTTCAAAGGCTGCCTAACAGCACTAGCAATAGGCCTTCTACGAGTTCGGCAAGCCGTGATGGCCCACGTTATGCTCCCCCCACGGCATGGGCTTGAAAACGGCCGTAATCCTTTGTCTCCATATGACGTCATTGACCACTCACCTGGCCATAACGATGCGCGGCGTACTGCCTTTGACTGGTCGGATATTACAGGTTGGGTTGCCCAGGCTGTCATTTAGCTACAAGTAACGGCGTCGCGTGTTCGCTGATCGACATGCTGGTGCTGGTGGTTTCGTCGAACAGGTGCTGCCTGCCAGTCGCTCTGGTGGTGACGTAGGTGTTGTCCGCACGAAGGATGCCAGCCTGCATGACTTTTTGGAATAGGGTAGTGTATTATGGTGGGGGTTGAAGCAACCATTTCTTAGACTAGACTGGTACTTAAACTTTGGCCTGCTGTAATCTTAAGCTACATTTGTAAAAATTTGAGCTTCGATGATTTATTATTGTTCTTATTTTGATAATAACAGCAGTAGAAATTGTTCGTGTCATTATATTTTTGCAAATTTTGAAGTATTTTGGACCCATCTTATTGAATAGCTTGAATAGCTTTCAGTGCTTTCAAGTTTCAACCTAAAGCGATACTTGCATTTTGCATACACTACTACAGCAATTCTCATATCGAAGTGTATGAAAATGCCTTCCATGTGAAATAACATCATCAGACCGCCTATGCAAATCACAAACCTTGCCTTTATTAGCTGATCACCATAAAATAAAAGGCAACCACTATTTCAAGTAATTGTCAATTTTTTTGATGACCTTCCTATTCTTCTTGGATAGACCATAACCCAGGAAATATTGAGCAATGAAACGTGACATGCAAACGAGATTAGCAGATAGAATAATTAAAAATCGTGAATCCAATGATCCATTTTGCAAATTCAACAATTATTATTATTTTTAGGTATGTGTTATCAGCTGGCATCTCGATATTTTAGATCGATAAATATTTGCTTACGTTTTGTGGATACTCAGAACGGATAAATCATAGCTTGAATTGTCAAATTAAGGAATTCTAAACACATTTTACAAAACATTATAATATGTGTTGACTCTGTCTATATAATATATATTAAAAAAGAAGGATGGAAATATTTATCTCAGATGTGCTGGAGTTTCCCCTCCATTGTCTTTTGTTACTCTGCAAATCATTTCCAACTACAAACCAGCATGTTTTATATCTCCCTTGGTACTCCGGAGTCGTTTTTATAGTTTCTACCACCTCAAGCACTAGAAGAACCGCCACCTTCACTCTTGTCTCCACCTCTCCCTCCTCACAGTGAGCCCTCGGTTCGCCCGTGTCGCGCGCGCTGTCGGTCAATTTGCGCGCGAGAGATCGCCAGCGGCGTCGCGCTTTGATCTCGCCGACTGGCGACGGCGACCTTTGAAATCGAGTTGACAAGCGAAAAGTGCCCGCCGCGCCATGCTGTCATTCCGCATTATGCCGCTAGGGGCGCTGCAGTGGCGCGCGAGTGATCGCACGAGACAGCCGCCACACGCTTCGTAGGAGAGGAGATGGGGTGGGGAGAGGAGGGAGCTCAGGGGAAGAGGAGGGAGGATAACCTATCCTTAGATATATGTATCTTAGGAGATGAGAGGAAATGAGAGGATACATGAAATAAAATAGAGGGATGCAGGGGTGTCATTTTTTAAATGATTGGGGGCCAATGCTTACTTTATAGATTATAATTGCATTCTTACCATGCAACGCCATAGGCCTAATGTTACAAATTTGAAATCATTGGGGGGCTGACTCCCCCAAAAGTATACAAATCGACACCCATGCGATGAATAAAGGTGACAAAGTTGTACAGCGATTACTTTGTATTACGTTATATAAGATGATTAAATTATGCCACGCTACTATAAGTGATTTTTTCTTCTTCAAAGTGCACCACTTTTCCTCCACCATTTCTCCGGATTTCGAAACACCCCTGGCCTCCTCACTGGTGAGCGCGATCGGCTGTTTTACATTTAATTAAAGCGGCCCGCGCTTTCGCTACCTATCAGATCTTGGGCCGTCATTTTTCACCACCGCCGCCACATATAACCTGGCCCCGATGCGGGTATTTTTGACGTCGGCAGCTGTGCCGACATTCGATCCTGTCTCCTGATGGTGGCCGCGTCGGTCCGGACTAGTCCCGGCATCCGTCATCCGGCTGGACACTCCGTCATCAATGTCAGCCGAGTCGCAACCAAGGAATACGGCTAGGAGAGGGAGGTCGTGGAGGGTGGAGCTGGTCCGCTTCGGTGACGATTCACCGAATCGAAGGGATATGCCGGCTGGTGGAAGATGGTGTAAACGGCGAACATCAGGTCTGCAAACAAGCTCTGGAACGCTTGAATTCCATGGAGTGTAGGTTTTGTAAAATTATACAGGGTGTTCAGAAAAAAAATATGTGATTTCGAGTACCTAATAATTTTGGTGATAAACACTAAATATTTTTGTTTTAAAAAATCGTGTATGGTAACATTCTCCAATTCATTGCAAAACAGATAAGGTATGGACTATGGAATGGTAAACAGATATGGTATGGACTATGGACATGGAAACTCTTGTCAGTCACAGGAGCCTCCCAAAGAAGATACCAAAAATAACCCGCCGCCGTCGTAAGTGTGACGCTTGAAATCGTTTTTCGTGACGCCACTAGTAAAGTTTTTAAAGGGGGTGATTTTGTCACGACTCGTGGGTTCTGTGACGCAACAGAGGCCTCTTGCACCAAATAATCTAACCGGATAAAAAATAATTATACCCACCATGTAAAGCTACCCAGCCGGATATTTTATATTGCACCAAGCGAAGCAGCCAACTGGGTATAGTTGGCTGCTTCGCTTGGTGCAAGATAAAATATCCGGCTGGGTAGCTTTACATGGTGGGTTGGATTATTTTATCGGGTAGAGTTATTTGTGGCAAGAGGCCTCTGGTCACATATCAAAATTTTGGCCAAACGCGACCGACGGGGCACTCCCGGGGTTTTCGGGGGGCCGCCCGTGCGCGCGTATCGTGATTCGTTTAAAGGGATTAATACGAGTGTTCCGTCCTGACATAGGAAATGCACTCTTTTGCAGTTGTATGTGCTTAAAACACGTATTAGACATATGAGAGTGCCTCGTTGCGCATTGAATCCCATTATCTCAGCAATTATCGAGCGTTTAAACCTTTGACATTTTCAACGACTTGTATCGTGATAACGGTTAGCTTGATCGGGATACATGTCCACCACTTTTAATACTCTATCCTTGGGCGGCGCATAAGCCCGAGCGTAAGTAAGAGACGGCTGTCTATACCTCAGCAAAGTACTGCAAAAGAGTACGCGGTGGCATACACACGAGCAACTTTGAAAGTCCTTAGATAAAGAGATGCATTTTCCAGAAAAAATGTGGGTAACGTGGGCCTTCTACCACCTTTATAGGTACGTTTTACTATGTAACTCAATTATTCTGGGAAAAACCCGTATAATCCCTTTAACACGGGAAACACAAATTCAGAAATCCCAAAAAACGGGCGAACTCTGCGTGGATCCCGGGCCGATAGCTTGACGACCGAGGGTCGCAGCGGCATGTGATGAACACGTTCCGGTAGAGAACAGATTTGCCTGGTGTATTACATGTCGTTAAGAGTGAAGCATGTGCCATTTGCAAAGTTATTACCCTTAACATAACAAAGTCATCATTTTATATAATTTTTAGTATTGTCATCGGTGCTCGGAAAATGTTGGACATAGAACGCTGAAACAGGCACTACTTTGCAGGGGAATGTACCGTCTTCGAATTATATGCGCAAGGCAAAGAGCTCGATGTATATTTAGGCAGGTTGCCAGGCGTTGAAATTACAATGCAATATTTTTGAAAGTTTTAGGTGGCTTTTAAAATGAAGGCTTCCACACAAAACGCCTTTGCATTATCATAAAACATCTCAAAGGACTTATTTATGTGTTCGTCGGTTTTGCCACATTCCAAGCTATTTATTGATCATGACAAGTCTCAAAAAATTGGCACGTGCATACTAAAAAACAAACTAAAATTCAGATTATCTTTTTTTCCGAACGCCGTGTCCATGGCTGGTGCAGACGCATTTTACGTAGGTACAATGCGTTTTTTTTCTCGACCCATTCGCGTGTGAGATCTTGAACAAACGACGGCTTAAAACGTGGTCAACGATGATTTTAAATTGTACATGGGTAGAGAATCCATCCCAACAGCCCCGGCCGTGGCCGGGGCAACTTTTTAGGAGACTTTTTTGTTTCGTTTGCAAATCCTTAGTTTGTGTTACAAAAATAAAAATGCGAATACAATATCAGCATAAAAATGCATACTCGATAGTTATTTATGAAGAATATGGCTAAAATAAAAAGCTTCGAAGGTTTTACTTAAGTCAAATGCAGTGGTAGGATCTTTATATCTCTATGGGGAGGGCCCGAGCCGCAAGCACTCAGATAGCACCACAATCAGCCTGACCGACAACCATCGAAATGAAACCATTGACCCAATGATTTCAAATTTTAATATTAGGCCTATGGCGTTGCATGGTAAGAATGGAGTTAAAATCTTGTCAAATTGACATTGAGTTCCCCCGACCGATTTCATGCCCCCCCTCCCCCCGACTGATTTCATAAAGTTTCACCATTAATCACATGCCCTGTATCCTGAATCCCAATCACAGTTTCCAGCAGCTCCAGCCTTTCGTATTTATCGCGTCATGATTGCCTTTTTTCTCATTTTGTTTATATGCGCACCATGCAAGAAAACATAATCGGTATATTCCAAATTGCTTTTCCATATTTTGTCGAGTAAATACACCGTAATTAGTTATAAGTTTCCCTAACTAAATATTGTAGTTCTATCATTTGTTCAGCATGTTTTATCGTCATGTACGAACATTAATGCTGCCGACGGCTCTACAATCCCTTGGGGGGGGGGGACCCGGGGACCATGCGAATCCCCCCTGAGCAAACAAAATTAACACAGATTAAATTAAATTATGTGCTGACGACCCGACCCTACCCCCACCCCCACCCCCGGTCTACAACAGTTGTCTGAGGAGCGAAATTTGATTCTTCTGCTGACGTGGTTCCCCCTCTGATAAAAAGTTATGGTTACGTAACTGGTCCTCGGGCCTCGGCCGGGGCAGCCTTGAAAACAATTCTCCACCCATGAAATTGTGTATCATTTTTCAGTTATATGTAAACTATCCCTGCATAATCCAGATCGGCCAAAATAGTTGACTTTGGGACAATCACAAATCCCAGCAAATCTGGCCAGATTCCAACAGTTTATCCGATTATGTTTTCTTGTGCATTTAAAATCAGGCCCGTAGCCAGCCCAAAATACCAGGGGTGCACAAAGCAATCACTGACACGAGTTCAGAACTCAGGGAAGCCCTGTACCTTAAGTACAGGGGGTGCACAGAGTAGCGCCAGGAGGTGCACTCTGATCACAGGGGTGCACGTGCACCCAGTGCACCTGCCTGACTACGGGCCTGTTTAAAACTGATCAAAACTAACATTTTGCATATAATTTTATTTAAATCAGAAAATGTGTCAACATCGGTGATTTTAGTCTTGGGTGTTATTTAAGGGCGATTTCGTGGGGCCCTACCCCACCCCTCAATGGCTTCTCTACATCTGCCCCTGACTGATTTCAAGCCTCAGGCACTTTTGCTTCTGTTAACCCGAGATGGCTGTCAGCGTAACGCCAGTCGGTGAATACAAGTTGTTTCGATTTTCTTTAAAGGAATATTGCCACCTGTAGAGCATTTCTAAAAAGCAGCTTAGAAGAATGGCGGGGATCAACAATAGTATTTGCTTATGCTCAAACCTTCACCTACAGCACCTGAAGCAATGAATCGACATTTTGTATTTATTTAATACTCACTCCAAAGCGTTAGTCCCAGCTGTGTTCAGCACTAAATTCATGATGGCTGCTCTCATCCAGTTTGGCTGTAAAATTGGCGCAACTGTTACGTGTCACGGTGTCCATTGTCCAAGTAGCTCGCCCAAAGCCGAAGCGTCTGAATTCGCCGAGACTTGTCATTTGACCTTGAAAAGTCATCTGTGATATAAGGTAACGTCAAAAAATCTCCTTGGGCCCCAAAGCCGACCCATAACATTTTTTTGCAATTGTATTACGAAAGAGGCTTAGGCTGTTAAAATATATTTAATTGCATAAGCATTTTCGTTTTTAAGTGGACTGATTCAATGGTAAAATCGAGTTGGGAATATTCAAAAGAAAACCATAGTTCGCAAAGGAGTGATTCTAAATAGTGATGAGGCGACTATAATGTTACGAATGCTTGCCAAGCTTTGAGCGCAAATGTAATTTTGATCTAATGCGTGCAGTTTCGGGAACCATATTTTGCAGGTGAAATATGACACGCTTAATCTACCGATACACACCCATTGTTCAATATTGGCACGCGAGTTGACAATACAGGAAATTCGTCAATTTGCATCTGATTTCATTTTTTTATGTGGGAAAACCATGGTCCCAAGGGCTTTTCTGAATCCGTCCTTGAGTGTTATTGTACAAGGCGCATTTAAGAAGTGGTCAAAACTTGTTTGCAGCTGTATTGCTAAATTCCCATTTTCATTGAAATAATATCACAACTCTCAAATATGGAGATTCCACTTCTGCAAAAATGGGCAGATCCAGAACGTGTGGTTTGGGTCACTTTTTGGGGGATCCCCAAAAGTCTCACACAATTTTGAAAGCTCATCGGATTTCGATTCCTTATGCATCGCTCATTGATTTAAAACAAACTTTCCTGAGTAAAGGTTGCTTACATTTTAATTATCTCAGGACATGTGTCAAGTTTGCGCCGATTTGAGTTTTTTGGCGTACCTCCTGTACCCCCTCCCCTCCCGCTCTCTGGATCTGTTCATGATCGAAGCCCCTGCTATCTCTCCCCATCCGCGTATCCCGTTTCTCCCTTGGCCTATGCACGACATCCATGTCCGTTCCACTTCGTCTGCAGGTGGCACTATATTCCGTATGCACCACTCTACCTATATCAGACCCCTCCGGAACTCTATCAGCCATACAGCATACATGCATTCACTCCGACATAATTCGGTCATCCATCCTGGGCATTTGTCCGCTTATTCAAGCGACGCCTCGGGGTCACCATCCATCATTTGGCGCTACACGCCCGTGCCGTGCCCGTGTTGCGCTTTCAGTTGACCGAACACAATATACATCCGGCGACCGATGATCGGTCAAAGCGACGGCCGTAATCGTCCAGCTACTTTCCAGACATGCACTGAGCGCCTATTTTATTCATCGGCCGAACCTCGTGGGGACCAATGCGGGCCCGTGACAGACCGTGCAGACCAGTGCAGACCAGTGCTGACCGTGCATACCAGTGCAGGCCACTGCTGAGCCGTGTAGACCAGTGCAGACCAGTGCAGGCTAGTGCAGGCTAGTGCAGGCCAGTGCAGGCTAGTGCAGGCCAGTGCAGGCTAGTGCAGGCTAGTGCAGGCCAGTGCAGGCCAGTGCAGACCAGTGCAGGCCAGTGCAGGCCAGTGCAGGCCAGTGCAGGCTAGTGCAGGCTAGTGCAGGCCAGTGCAGGCCAGTGCAGGCCAGTGCAGGCCAGTGCAGACTAGTGCAGGCCAGTGCAGGCTAGTGCAGGCCAGTGCAGGCTAGTGCAGGCCAGTGCAGACCAGTGCAGACCAGTGCAGACCAGTGCAGACCAGTGCAGACCAGTGCAGGCTAGTACAGGCTAGTGCAGACCAGTGCAGAACAGTGCAGACCAGTGCAGACCAGTACAGGCCAGTGCAGGCTAGTTCAGGCTAGTGCAGGCCAGTTCTGGGCCGTGCAGACCAGTGCAACCAGTTGCAGACCGTGCAGGCTAGTGGCAGGCTAGTGGCAGAACCAGTGCAGAACAGTGCAGACCAGTCAGACCAGTACAGGCCCTATGCAGGCTAGTTCAGGCTTAGTGCAGGCCTAGTTCTGGCCGTGCAGGCCAGTGCTGGCCAGTGGCAGCCCAGTGCAGGCCAGTGCAAGGCCCAGTGCAGGCCCAGTGCAGGCCAGTGCTGGGCCGTGCAGGCCAGTGCTGGGCCGTGCTGGGCCGTGCTGGGCCGTGCTGGGCCGTGCTGGGCCGTGCTGACATGAGCAGCAATCGGCACGGTCGACAGTGATCTATGAAGGCGGACTGAGGCGGTGACGGGCCATTCAAGACCCGGCCGCGGTGACAATGGCACCGGCCGATACAGCGACACGGTGGTCCATGGGCGTTCGGTGGGGAGGACGGCCTCTGAGGGACACGCCCAACGGAGGTACCGGAACAGATGGGGCGGGGGTGCATGAGGGTTGGGGTGGCCGTGTTGAGTGAGGAATGCAAAACGTGTGAGGATCTTGACTTAGGAGGAATCAGGTACGCTAGTGGTGTTCACTGTTCAGTGGTTGTTGGGAAGGTCTTGTTGGGAAGGGCGTGTGCTTCGAAACTGACCATTTACTGCATGACGACATCATTCGAAACGTATTTGCACCAGGTCGCTTGACAGTTCATTTGTCTTGTCATTGGCGAACGCCCGTGCATACTCTCATTAGCATTTGTAGCGACTCTGCTACTTAACAGCATAATTTAACATCGCTGCATGCCCGAATCCAGCATAGCCCTGACTCAACCACCACCAATTTATTTGTTGTCACTTTGATTAATCACTTTCCCTCTGTACGTCCTGCAGTCCAGAAAACGCGACGAAAAAGGCTGGCATGCCCGTCATGTGATCCTGCTGCAGGTCACGGCTGCTGCAACAACGGAGAAATGGGTCGTAAAAACCGTCCGAAGGGCTATTGGACATGTCGAATTTATTGAGGCGCATTGTCTCTGTCATGCATCTCTGCCCTGGACATCTGAAGGACAGGGCTGCTAAGTTATTGGAGTCGCCACGGCGCGGTGGCGTCGCTTTGATGTTGAGGTCATAAATCTGGCCTGACCACCGTCAAACAATGCGTCGGACATCTTAAGCGTCGCGCAGGCAGCGGTTTTTACATTTCAAATCAGCCAGGATAGATGTCGGCACCTTATCTATGTGAGCTGTCGCGAACGTCAGTCTATCTCAGTCACAGTCACAGTCAGTTTGGTGGCCGGCGTCTCCAGGACCGGCGAGTTCCAGGAGGGATGCAGATAAGGACTCGGACTGGGACAAATAGGCGAGGACTTGACCCGATCGAAAGGCAGACCGAACCGCAGGAGGAGGATAAATGATATCATGATATCGTGAAGTTGACGAACCGAGCTTGAACTCGAAGAAGCACGCTTACCACGAAATCAGAGTTAGGTTATATATAATGAAAATCATCGCGAACGTGCATGTGTTTCGTGAGCCATCGCTACGATTTTGCGTGATTTTGCGTGTATGAAGTTGATACAAATATTGTATGTAAAATGTTTTACATCTTTTCCATCGTTTTGCTAAACCACAACAAACACATTTCCGTATGCAATAATGTCCTCTAATGGAGATGAATACAGGAACTGAGACAGCTGCCAAAATACCAACCATCCTCCAAATGCCGACTTCTCAACCACAGAAACCCCTCACCTATCGACCAAGCCCACGTCCCCCTACCCAGCACAGCGTGATTTCTCCACCCCGAATGCAGTGCCGCCACTGCAGGGCACAGACCGCGAACAGACAGACAGACATCCGCAGGCCTCAGAGGGCCCCACCTGCGGCCTCAGAGACTCAGAGGGCCCCACCTGCGGCTGCCGCTGTGGCGTCGTGCAGCGCCTGACGGCTTCTGTTTGGCCGCATTCCGGACGACGACGGCCGCTAGCCGGCTCCGCCTGCGCCGTAAATCATTTTTACGACATGACAAGAATAAATGGCATATAAAATTATCGTCGGACCATTATAAAAACGACCGCCGCCGTGATTGATGCCTCCCGCCGGCGACCCGGCCCCGGTGACGTCATGGCCGATGAAATGATTTGTCGCCGCTGCCGGCCGGCGCGCCAGATATGAATCAAGATGGCGGGCGTTGCGCGGTGCGCGCCATGCGATTGCGCGCCGTTTCGGTGGCGGAGGGCGGGTAAAAAGCGCGGAAGGCGGATTATACATGCTATTCGAGTCACAGAGCGAGACGGGGTGATTCTTCAGCCGGGTGAAGGCGCCGACGGAGCCGGGCGCGGCCCGCGAGGTGGGGGGCCTCGCTGACAGGATGAGTAATACGGCGAGGCGGCGTGGCACGGTCACGTGACTGCAGCATGAGTTACGGCAGGTAACGTGGCATGATCACGTGACAACGGAGGCCATGTTTGTCGTGCCTCGAGGCGGTGAGCCTTGATTAAGTACGGTAAATGTTAATGACGGTATGTCCCGTCGGCTGCTGGACTGCAAATTACATGAAAAAGTAACGTTGTGGATTGTTGACATGCAGATTCATACACGTTAGCAGCTTTTCGAGGGAGCCCAGACGTCATGAGTTGCATTTTTTGTGGCGCAACGCGCATTTTGTTATGTTCGGTACAAGGTGAAGTGCTTAGATAAGCTTCATAAATAAACATTTGTTGTGGCTTCTTGCATCTGTAACATTCTGTGTGATGCATGTCGCGATATGTCAATGGCCTGCATCACGAAACAGTTACAAGGTATTTTTTGATTAATCGTTAAGTCACTGGTGAGAGATCCTGTCGTTTCCAGAACAAGCAGGTGGTAACAGGTAAGTGTTGAAGTCTGTCTGGAATCTGGATGCATGAATGTTCACAAGGAGGTAGAACTGTTTTCTATTATATATTCAAGGTGGTAGAACTGTATTCTATTATATATTCATGGAGGTATAACTGTATTATATTATAGGTATATTCAAGGAGGTAGAACTGTATTCTATTATACCTATATTCAAGGAGGTAGAACTGTATTCTATCATACATTCATGGAGGTAGAACTGTATTATATTATATATTCAAGGAGGTAGAACTGTATGCAAGAAGGTAGAATTACTGTAGGTAAGTATTTGAGGAGGTATAATTCTAGAACTGTAGCCACCAATCTCTTCAGTGGTGGATCTATGGTTGGGCAAAATGGGCAATTGTCCCCTAAACGCCTGAAATCGCCACAAAATTGACACATTTCCTGGTAGAGAGGAATACATAACCAGCTTTTACTCAGGGAAGTTGCTTTAAATCCGCTATAAATGCCTAGGCAAGCGAAATCGATGAATTTTCAGAATGTCTTTTTTATTTCGCCCCCCCCCCTAATTCCCATTCTGCGTCCACCTGCGAACTTCTTCACAATCCGTCGCATCAAGTTACGTTAAAATGTATGATGATTTTAATTTAACTCAAGTATAACATTTTATTCGCCTTTTCTTTACAGATTGGTAGGGCTGATGTCTATGTGATTGGTGGTGGACCATTATAATACGCATTATACGACTATCTGTACGGCGATCACTCTCAAGTCACCTTCATTATATATACTATATATATATATATATAATATACTATATAATAATATACTATATATATATAATATATATTGAGGGCGAGAACGCACGTTCATGTCATGGAGCACATTATGTCAGCGTGCGTTTCTCGTACTATCCACCGCAGATATTGTGTTCGTAACACTAGGTTCCCTTTGTGCTGCAGTGCACCGGTACTTATCAAACACAACATGCCCGCACCAGATTGGTCCCATTTGAAAGTTTTTTTTCAACAGAAATCCAAACTTTCTTTTTAAACGTGACCAAAACTTTGTTGTGGCCATTCAGATAATTGTTAGTGCTCTGAATTGCTGTCATGGGCCTAGAGGGAAGTGAGAACATTGTGCTGAGCGTTTACTCTGCCCATTATCCAAAGTTGCAGTCAAAAAACCGAAAAAGTGTGACCTGTTCGAGCTGGCAGGTTCTGCTCCAATCTGCAGTTCTTTCACTGAATCTTGTCATATTCCTAGTCGTATCGCTTATAAGGACCAAAAATGATTGCCTGTTGTTACAATATGTACCACCACTACAAGCGTTAAACGAATCGGTGGGCCCATGCAGTTGCACAGAGCGCCAGAATTACGTTAACCGCGGGGCCGATTCTAGACCCCCCAGATATCTCCGAGAACCGCTACGCGATTTCGATGGGCAAGAACACCTCTCATTGTCGTGACAAAAATATTTTCCTTTTTGTACCCCATTTTTTTTTTTTTTGTTTTAAAAATTTATGGGCCAAGGGCAGCACATTTGCGAAAATTGATGTTTATTGAAAGTTCATTAGTAGCATCATTTCGACGATTTATGCAAAAGCGTTTTCTAGCTTCTAATTCTGAGTCTTAATGTATACGGGCAAAGTTCAAAATGAAAAATCATAGGCGTACTCAGGCTCTTGGATGCGTGATGGACATACACAAGATAAAACCAAATAAATGCAGTGGGTGTGTATAGCCGTCAATTTCTACACTATTGATGTGCGATGAATGAACCCTCTCTCTCCCTGCAGGGACACCACAACTTACCGTTTCGCTGAAACAGGAATGCCCCATCAAGTGACAGAAGGCCCCATAGTGACAGAATGTGCCCAATATGCGGGCGGTTCTGTTCAAATGAGTAATCGCCATTATCGACATCTGTGAAAAACTGAGATAACACCTTGACTCCTAAACGATGAAGTATTGCATGTATGTAACGTAATGGAAGTATCAATCACCAACTCTTGAAAAGTGTGCCCACCCAGCCATTAGCAAAAAAGAGGACAGAACGTTGTCCCGGTCTCCCATAATATATAGATATATCTATATATATATATTACTATATATGTGTGTGTGTATACCACTGTCCGGTGTCAGTGATGGAATATTCGATACTATTTATCCTCGTATACCACCGCCCATCACCACTCATAGGACTTTCGGGACAATGCCTGCTTTTGTAACACCGCCGAGCATCGCCGGTATCCTCTCAAACAACTCATACATACAGCCAACACCCCAGGATGGGACTTCGGGCGCAGTTTCCCCGCACATCCCTACCTCTAGGCATCACCAATGCGTCCTCCGGCGCGCACCAGAGCGCGTCGGTCTCATCACATCTTCTTATACCAATCCGTCCTCCGGCGCGCACCAGAGCGCGTCGCTCTCATCACATCTTCTTATACCAATCCGTCCTCCGGCGCGCACCAGAGCGCGTCAGTCTCATCACATCTTCTTATACCAATGCGTCCTCCGGCGCGCACCAGAGCGCGTCGCTCTTATCACATCTTCTTATACCAATGCGTCCTCCGGCGCGCACCAGAGCGCATCGGTCTCATCACATCTTCTTATACCCAGCGCGGAGACGGGCTCAAGAGATATACGTCACGTAGTGACGCGCTACAGTGCGATGCGGAGGTAATCTGACGTCAGATCGGCGCTTCAAAGTGTCCACAGGCTGTTACCATGGTTACCGTCTGCTGACTCGTCGACTCTGACACCCAGTCTCTCCAGAATCGCAGACCGGTGTGACGAGGGGGGTTACCAAGCGCACCGTGTCCGGGGATTAGCTGCGGAGGCACATGACGCGGGGCGCTCTGGTGGTCGAGGAGGATGGCATTTGTGCAGAAGCCGGCTTGGGTTGGTACGGTAGCTGCAGGTGTAATTCGTTAAGTAGATGGTAAGACTGAGCTACGGGTGGGGGGCCTGTCCGGGCGCTTGGTGCAGTGGGCTGCTGATTCGGACAAGGATGCTGGTGTAAGAACAAGTATTAAACCACGACACTGGTTTATGCCACTGGAAATGGAGTCATCAATGTAATATCATGCTATCGCTAGGCCATTTGACCTTATAATGCTTTCAACTTTGTTTGGCTTCGTAATTGTAATGGCTGTATGTAATGGCTGTATTGAAATGGCTGTAATGGTTTTGTAATAGCTTCGGTTAAGCAACAAAGCAGCGCCGTTATCCCTCCTTACTTTTGAACGCTCGCTTATTATATGGTTTTGTGCCCCATCTACATTTTGACCCATTTATGTGTTCTTCATTCGCCTGTGCCGTGATGTGCAGGATTTTCTAAGCTGACCAGTTGTTCTGTAAGCACACCTGAACACGTTTCTAACCACCTCATCCATCTTAACCAAGTCCATCAACCTCATCCACCCCAAGTCCATCAACCTCATCACCCCAAGTTCCATCAGCCTAACCCCCCTAAGTCCATCAGCCTCATCACCCCAGGTTCCATCAGCCTCATCACCCCAACATCCATCACCTCATCCACCCCAAGTCCATCAGCCTCATCCACCCCAAGTCCATCAACCTCATCCACCCCAAGTCCATCAACCTCATCCACCCCAAGTCCATCAACCTCATCCATCTTACCCAAGTCAGGGACGTAGCCAAGCCAAGGAGGCACGGGAGCCATCCCCCCTGAGTAATAAAAATGTACTAGATGAAATGCGAGTATCTGATGACCTGACCCCCCCCCCCCCACACACACACACCCCCACCCCCACGAGCTTAACCACATATATGCTAGGTCAAAATTGTATTCGATAACCGACGTGGTCCCCCAGATAAAAATCCTGGTTACGTGCTTGACCCATGTCCATCTTCAAAAACACCCAACTCCTCTACTTTTCCCCTCCACCACCCACCCTCTGACGGAAAACATTGCCACTCAGCGCCACCGCGATGCCAGATCCCATCTGGCATCACCTCCCGCCAAGGTGTCAGGCCGCCGGAACACCCACGTCGCTGGACCAGTTTATTTGGTCGCGTCTGGCGGCTCCAGTGATGGTCGCCCTGGCTGGCCAGAGCTGCTCCGTGTTCTGTCCCACGCGAACATGTCGACATGAGCCATGAGTGCATTAGCGGATATCTGGCGGCGATGATGGAGCCGGGCCGTTGTCGCTGTCACGGTGACGGATGACTTTAATGCATGTCTCGGCGGTCCGCGTGTCACTTTGCGGCGATGACATCGGCCGCGCTTGTGATGGATATCAGGTACATATATTGACGGGAAGGGGGGGGTACGTTTTGTATAGACGGTGGGGGGTGCTGGTGTGTCTTGTATTGACCTCTCTGTGTTGGTATTTTCCTGTGAGGGATCATTTACTTTAGTCAGTCTCACTCTCTGTCGCTCTGTGTTTTGTCTGCATGTCTCATGTCTCTGTCAATCACATGTCAAAGTCAATCAACTGCCAGTCAATCTGTAATCGTCCTTTCTGTGTTTGTCTGTTTCTGTCTATGTCTCTGTCTATGACTTTAACCCTGTTCCTGTACCTGTCCTTAACTCTGTCACTGTCACTTTTCCTGCTTCTTTCTCTATCTCGTTCGCTGTCTCTGTCTCTGTTTTACCTTTGCCCCTTCCTCTTTATGTTCCTCTTCGTCTGTCTCTGACTACCTGCCTTTTTCTCTCTGCTCTGACTCTGACTCCTTCCACTCTTTCTATCTGCCTCTGCCTCTGCCTCTGCTTCTTTCTGTCACTTCCTCTTCCTCTGCCTCTGCCTCTGCATCTGCCTCTGCTTCTTTCTGTCACTTTCTCTGTCTCTGTCTCTGTCTCTGTCTCTGTCTCTGTCTCTGTCTCTGTCTCTGTCTCTGTCTCTGTCTCTGTCTCTGTCTCTGTCTCTGTCTCTGTCTCTGTATCTGCTTCTGCCACTGCTCTCTGCCTCTCTGCCTCTCTGCCTCTCTGCCTCTCTGCCTCTCTGCCTCTCTGCCTCTCTGCCTCTCTGCCTCTCTGCCTCTCTGCCTTCTCTGCTCTATGCCTCTCTGCCTCCCTGCCTCTCTGCCTCTCTGCCTCTCTGCCTCTCTGCTCTCTGGACCATCTCTCTTCTGTCTCTTCTCTTCCTCTCCTTCCTCTCTGCTCTCTGCCTCTCTGCCTCTCTGCCTCCTCTTCCTCTCTGTCTCTGCCTCTCTGCCTCTATGCCTCTCTGCCTCTCTGCCTCTCTCTTATCTGCCTCTAATGTCTATCTGCCTCCTCTGCCTCATCTGCCTCTCTCTGCTCTCTGCCTCTCTGCCTCTCTGCCTCTCTGCCTCTTCTGCCTCTCTGCCTCCTCTGCCTCTCTGCCTCTCTGCCTCTCTGCCTCTCTGCCTCTCTGCCTCTCTGCCTCTCTGCCTCTCTGCCTCTCTGCCCTCTCTGCCTCTCTGCCTCTCTGCCTTCTGCTCTCTGCCTCTCTGCCTCTCTGCTTCTCTCTGCCTCTCTTCTCTCTGCCGTCTCTTGCCATCTCTGCTCTCTGCCTCTCTGCCTCTGCTTATTGTTGTCACTTCTGCTTCCTATGTCTCCGTCCTCTGCTTCTTCCTCCTCCCTATGCCTCTCTTCTCCCTGCTCTGCTCTGCCTCTCTGCCTCTGGCCTCTCGCCTCTGCCTCTACATTCTGTCTCGTCTCTGTCTCTGTCTCTGTCTCTGTCTCTGTCCTCGTCTCTGTCTCTGTTCTGTCTCTGTCTCTGTCTCTCTCTGTCTCTGTCCTCTGTCTCTGTCTCTGTCTTGTCTCTGTCTCTGTCTCTGTCTCTGTCTCTGTCTCTGTCTCTGTCTCTGTCTCTGTCTCTTCCTCTTACTCTTACTCTTACTCTTCCTTTTCCTCTGCCTCTGCCTTGGCCTCTTCCTCTTCCTCTCTGTCTGCCTCTCCCATTTCCCTCTGCCTCTCCTCTATCTCCTCATCAGCACTTATACCCCACATCACACACCCGCTACCCGTTGCCGCCCGTCCCCGCCGCCTCGCCGCCTGTCACGCCGCCGTGACGTCACCGCGTCCAGTGCTGCCTGTCCGCAGACCTGTCATTAGCCGCCGCCTTGGCGCCGATTGGAGGCTGCGGGCGGAGCCGCCGTCAGCCGCGGCAGCCCGATCTGGCAGGCGGTGGTTACGGTGACAACCGGCAATCGCGGCCTCCGCGCCTCTGTAATCGTCCTGTCCAGAGTCAATTATGGCGCGCTGCCGACAACTGCGCCGCGCCGCTGCGGTGGCGGCGGCGGTGGAGGTATGGTGGCGGTGTTGACGGCAGAGGGGGAGGGTTGTGTGCACGACTGTGGGGTTGGAGACCAGGCGGTGGGCCGGGCCTCCAAGGCGGGCCCGGACAGTGTGTTGGGTGGTGGTGGACGCTACTATGCGTTCACAAGACGGATTGGAGACGTGCCAACATGTAACTTTCGTTTATCAGTTAGTATAACTGTTTGTTGAAGGTGTAATCGGTGGGGGTGGGGGGTCTTAGAGTCTAGACTGCTCGGCTGTCCAGCAATAAAGGTAATATTGAGTAGAAGCGAGTCCAGCATTTCTTTTATAACATCAGATGTGTGGCCTCATGATGGATGATCCATGGCTTCATTACGTTGGCTTATTAACACCACAGCAGACATTCTCACATATAATTATCACACTGCAGCCGTAGCGGTAGCCCCACCACCATAAATCATCCCTGTAAACACTTCGCCACAGCGTGACAACGCCTCTCTGGCCGCAGCTCTAAATGAGATCATCCCGGGGAGCGGCTCCTCACATCTGCCACAGCCACGGAGGCGATCTGTCAGCGTCTCAGGGCCGCGCCGCTGTGACATTGTGCATGGCGGGCCAGACGGAAAGCGACGTCACTGGAGGAGTCCGTTAGACGCGGCGAGGTTCTGCGCTGAGATGACAACCGGCTGGGCAGTGGCCAGTGATGTATAATTTGACACGTAAGCTAGGGCAGTGTGTATAATTATACACGTTAGCTGGATATTAATTATGAGTGCAATGCAAAATGCAATGCAAGAGCTCTAATGCTAGAGTTCAGCACCCCTTGGCTCTTTCCCTTGAAATTACTTCAATTTCCATTTCCCATTTCTCCCGATTTTCCCGAATAGTTTCCATTGCCTGCACGTCTCCAATTGATTGCGCATATTGATAGCGCGTCTCAGATGAACGTTGCACTGGATTGGACTTCCTCATAAGAGATGACACCAGTCTTCAGTCATCTATATTTTAAACAGATAAGACATGTGAGTATGTGGTCAGGTGGGACACATACTGGGGCTTCGTCGTGCCATCACGTTTGCCCGCCAACAAACGTAACGACAATTGTCACTCCGCCGCAAATCACGTCTTCCACGTGTCACGAAGCGTTCACTGACGTTCGCCCCGTGTAAGCGGCGCCCCACAACGTCCGCCACGTGTCACGTCGCGTGTCATGCCGCGTGTCATGCGCGTGTCACGTCGTGTCGCGCCCCGTCGGCGTTACCCGACGTGAGCAGTCTGCACGGGCCGGCGCACATTGGCCTGACGCACGGGCGCACATCGCGCTGACGGCTCGAGACGGCGGCTAAAACCCGCCGCAGGGGCGCGGCCAGAGTCGGGCGGAGGGAGAGCAGTGGCATGCTCAGGGTGTAGGAGTAGGGAAGGGGTGATACTGCTGAAATGACAGGGGATTACTAAGGCGCGCTGGGAAATTGGATGTGTGGAGCGTTTATTTTGTATTGAGCAGATATGATTATGATCTATATTCTATATAGTTAACTTCATATATCGATACAACAGTTTTGCTCTTCCTTTCAACAAAACACAGTGCATTCATCAACAAACAACCACCGTTTTTGTCTTATATCCAGCATGCCACTTGCCGGCTCGGTCAGCGCCAATAGAGATCACCCCAACTCACTTCAGCCCCACAAGGTCACCGCGTCACCGCGTCACCTGAACATCCCCGCGTACTCCGACACCATGTCACTGTCGGACGCCTCGTCCAGCCGGCCGTAATGGCTGCCGTTTCCCACGTGGCATGCATGTCGCCTGTCGCGTGCCTCGTGTCGCCATCTAGGGGTGTCACCGCGAGTGACAACTTACAGCGCCGCCGCTGAGTGGCGAGAGGAGATCGTGCGATGTCAGCCGGCCCGCACCTGTCGGGTGTCAGCAGAGTCGCCAATTTGGCAGCGCATTATCGGGCTGCCAAATCACCCGTCCGCCCAAAGGCCCGCCGAGAATGCGAGATGTGACTTCATCGGCAGGTAACTTAAAACCCCGGTTTATAATTTGAATTGCAGATGGCGAGAGCAGGACTAACAAACATGCAGCTCATTGCGGCGAGATCTGACTGGCTGAGTGGTTGTCAAATAACTTAAGCCATTGGCGGATCCAACTTAATTTATTGTTATTCGAATGTTGTGTCTGTCTTGCAGCTTACCTGAACAGCAAACGACAAGCATGCACACCATTATCAACTACAATCTGCCAGTGTCACCAGGCGCTGCACGTTGCGCCGCCTGAAACCACAGTCTGCACTGCGCCGAGATTGAGACAGGAGGGGCAGGTATATCACACGCCGTGCCTGTCACTCGCAGTCATGTCGCCCCGCCGTGCCGGCGTGTACAGACAGATGGCCTGCAGGACAGGTGACACACGGACACGCTGACACGCACTCAGCAGCGATGGTGACGTCACCCGGGCGCTGCCCACGTAAGACGGACACGGATGGGGAGGGAAGGAGGGAGGGAGGGAGGGAGGGAGGGCAGGTGCTTGCCTTCTACCCAGTACATGCTTGTGTCCAGGTGCGTGTGAAGGGAGTGGCGGCAGACCCCCCCCCCCCCCTGGGGGCCCGGAGGGCTGTTTTCGGCGCCGCTGTGCGCGCCGAAAAGGGTCGACGAGACCACGTAAAGCGCAGTGTCATATACTTTTTAAGAGTCGGAATACCGATAGTTTAGAGCACTTCAGAGGTTCTTCAGAGGCACCAGGGCCCTTTCTGAAAGACTAGAGGGCTCATGGACGTTCAAAAGAGCCCTGTACATGTCGGAAGGGCCTATTGACAAGCCGAAAGGGCCCCTGAGCGGGTCAGAGGGCCCCCTGAACACGTTGAATGATCGCCTAGCCAGCACAGATGGGACCTGAGAAGGTCGGAGAGGCCCCTGAGCATGTCGGCAGGGCGACAAAGCAGCCAATGCAATCCATTGCCCGGTCGTAAGGGCCCCTGAGGAGGCTGGAGGGCCCCTGGGAAGCTCAAAGGGCCCCTGTGCAGGCAGCGGTGTCAATTTATGAAAATGATTGGGGGTGGCCCTAATGCTAACTTTATAGATTTTAACTCCATTCTTACCATGCAACGCCATAGGCCTAATGTTAAAATTTTAAATCATTGGAGTGGTCCGAGCCCCCCCCCCCCAAAAAAAAAAGAGTATACAAATCGACACCGGTGTGGGCAGGTCTAAGGGGCCCTGACCAGACCAAAAGGCCCCTGGGTGGGTCAGAAGAGCACCTGAGCATACCGATAGGCTCCTAACCAGCACGGAGGGGCCCCAGGGCAGGTCGAAGGGCGCTCTGAGCATGTTGACAACACGACAAAACAAAAGGCGCAGTCCTTTGCCAGGTCGGAAGGGCCCCTTACAAATCTGGAGGGTCCCTGAACAGACTAGAAGGCCCTTGGGAAGTTCAAATGGCCCCTGTGCATGTCAGAGGTGCCCCTGACCAGACGGAAAAAGCCCTGGGCAGGTCAGAGCAGGTCAGATGGTCCCTGATTACATATAGGGATCTCTAGTCAGCACAGAGTACCCCTGGAACCCCTGGGCATCACCCCTGGGCAGGTCATCGTCGGAGAGGCCCCTGAGCATGTCAGCAGGATGAAAAAGCAGCCAGTGCAGTCCCTGGCCAGCTCGGAATGGCCCCTGAGCAGGCTGGGGGGCCCCTGGACAGGCCAGAGGGCCCCTGAAAAGTTCAACCTCACAAACTAAAATAGTCGAAATTTGTAGAGATTTTATCATTTATTTATTTTTTATTTTTTATGGGGGGTCTTTCAACGCTCGGGAAGGGGCCCTTTTAAGGCGCCGTCCCCAGCCCCTGGACGAAATCCTGGCGATGTGCCTGCTTGTGCTGTAGTTAAGGTGATTCGGTTTGGACACGGCTTCGTACAACATACAGACAAATAAAGCCCCAAACACATGCAAACCGTAGTATTAACCCTCGCCCTACGAGAGCAGTTTTTCACCTTTCGCCCTACGGGGGGTTGACAGCCTCCCTACTAACTGTCCAAACCAAGCAATATAGAGCGACGCGGTAAAAAACAGCATGTTGTCGTCATTGTGAAGAATCTTGATGGTAGTATATATATTTTTCTTGTTTCAGGTCAACGGGTGACCTTTCAGGTCAAGTTAAAGACATAAAATCGACCAAGTCCAAAAATAGCGATTTCGCTCAGACCGTCGTCATTATTAAAGTTATAAAAATACAATGATTTGGTTCGTGTCAAGTTGTTGGTCTTTCAATTAGCTATCTGAACATATATAAATTGTCAGGTCTGCGTTACTTAATGACCTCTTTTAAGGCCACGTAAATTGTCACCATAGATGATTATTGCTATGGGCGATTAGCATTAGCAACCTCGAATCGATCACGTCCAGAATAACGATCAGAAAACTTCACAATTAGATAATAATAAATGCAAATAAAAAGACATGTTCCTAAACCAGTTTTGACTCCTGAAAACATTAAAGGTGTTTATTTGTTCGTATCTGATCCAAAAAAGTCCAAAAAAGGGAATTACAAAATGACGTCATAAGTTTATTACACTAGGAAGCCATCACTCAGTCAAAAATATAGATATTTATTTAAATTTGATTTGGGTGTTGTTTATTGTCAGTTTTCTCACATATACTCCGGTTTTTACATTATCATTAAATGTTTTAAATGTTTTTGATCTAAAAAAACTTTTTGGGGCTAAAAACCAAAAATCGGGAAATACCAAAATTACAGTACGAAAAAATGTAATTTCACGTCATTGTTGTTTTCCGTTTTCAGTTTGCTGTAAAACTTTATTTTCTATGATTTGTCAAACATGTATCGTTTTTTTACGAACATGACGACACTCAAAACGTCATTATCTTCCGAAACTTATTAACCGGCTAATTTTGAACAAACATATTCGACAGGATACGTATAATTGTTTTTACACTCAGCTACATGAAAATTTCAGCAAGATTTTCTGCTTCATGTGTAAAAAGTTATTCAAAGAAAAACCATCATGGGGGCCTGTCAGCCCCCACCCACCCACCGTAGGGCGAGGGTTAAGAGTGCACCAGGAAAGAAGGTACTCCTTCAGCTTTGTTATAGACTGTCAAAGACGCGTACTGCTTGATTCACTTGATGACTTGATGACTTGATGCTGTGGCATTCAAGTCATGTGAGACAAATGCACTGCGATCATCCCGTTTCGTGGTGTGTGGTTAACTCATTAATTCAGCATTGCTTATTATGTATAGCAGTTTCTTTCCTGGTAGCCAAGGCGTGACACAGCCAGTTTAAGCGATGTCACTGTGACAAGCAGCTGCATCACCGTGAAGGAGCAGCTGCATCAGCAGCGGGAGCGATAGAAAAACCGACAACACCACCACCACCACCAGCAACAGCAACAGCGACAGCGACAGCGACAACACCAAGAGACTAACAGCAGCATTGACAGTAACACTTCCTCTGCAGTGATGAAGCGGCAACAGCAGTACCTGCACCACAGCAGTGTCAGCCTTGGATGAACCACAGCTCACATTGCTGGCGCAGTAGGTACGGGTTTTCCAGCCCCCGTCAAAAAGTGGTCAGCCCCCCGTCAGCCCCCCCGTCAGCCCCCCGTCAGCCCCCGTCATCCCCGTCAGCCCCGGTCAGCCCCCCCGTCAGCCCCCGTCAGCCCCCCGTCAGCCCCCGTCAGCCCCCGTCAGCCCCCGTCAGCCCCCCGTCGCCCCCGTCAGCCCCCCGGTCTCAGCCTCCTCAGGCCTCCGTCAGCCCCCGTCAGCCCCCCGTCAGCCCCCCGTCAACCCCCGTCAGCCCCCCGTCAGCCCCCCGTCAGCCCCCCGTCAACCCCCGTCAGCCCCCTGTCAGCCCCCGTCAGCCCCCGTCAGCCCCTGTCGGGTGTCGTCTCGGCGGTCGGGGCGGCGGTCCGATTAATCCGCGGCCGTCTGGAGCGTGTCAGGCCGCCCTCCTCCCCGCCGGCAATGTCAACATAGGTCGCAACTGCACGTCCCCCTGTCCAGCGCGGCGGAGCACGGCGGAGCACGACCAGCACCGGCCACGCGGTAGGCACAGACCAGACCAGGCACGCGAGACGACCGTAACCGGGCACGGAGCACGGAGCACGACCGACGCCGCGTGGCAGACACGGCCAGACCGCCGCGTGGATCAACGACCAAGACCGGCACGGAGGCACAACGCAGACAGACGCCGCGTGAGCCACGGCTTAGACCGACCGCGTGAGCCACGACCAGGACCAGAACCGCCGCCGTGGAGCACGACAGACCAGACACGCGCGTGGGAGCACGGCCGACCGCCGCGATGGAGCACGACCAGACCAGACCGCCTCTTTATGTCGGAAGCACGAGCCAGACCGCGCAGTGGACCACCGGCCGGACACGCCGCGTAGGAAGCACGACCGACAAGCCGCGCGAGAGCACGACCAGACGCGGCACCGCCGGAAGCACGACCAGACCGCACGCGTGGAGCAACGGACCAGACGCGGCCGCGAATGGGCACCGGCCAGACAGACCCGACCGGCTGGAGCACGACCAGACCCAGACCGCCGCGTGGAGCTACAGGCCAGACCGCACGCTTGGAGCACGCCAGACCGACACGCGTGGAAGCACGGCCAGGACCGCGGCGGTGGGAGGCACGGCCAGACCGCCGCTGGAAATCCGACACGACCAGACCGCGGGGTGAGAGCTACGCCAGACGCCGCGGCATGGACGCAGCGGCCAACCGCCGCGTGGAGCACGCGGAGCACGACCAGACCGCCGCGCGGAGCACGACCAGACCGCCACGCGGAGCACGACCAGACCGCCGCGCGGAGCACGACCAGACCGGCACGCGGCACGGAGCACGACCCAAGACCGCCAGCGTGGAGCACGGGACCCAGACCGCTCCGCGTGGAGCTAACGCCAGACCCGGACCCGCGCGCTGGAGCGACACCAGGCACGACCGCCGCGTGCTCGGAGCACGGGCCGACCGCCGCGAATGGAGCACGGCAGACCGCCGCGTGGAGCACGGCCAGACCGCCGCGTGGAGCACGGCAGACCGCCGCGTGAGAGCGACGACCAGACCAGACCGCCGCCGTACGAGCAACGGACAGACCGCCGACGTGGAGCACGGCCAGACCGCCGCTGGAGCCCGACAGACCAACCGCCGCGGGGAGCTACCGGCACCACAGACCGCGCGGCTGGAGCACGCCAGCACCGCCGTGTGAGCAACGACGCCGCCCGCCGGGCACACAAGCCGGCACGAGAGCAACGACCAGCACCAGAACCGCCGCGCTGGAAGCCCGGGCAGACCGCGCGCGGCAGCACGACCAGACCGCCCACCGCGGAGCAACGACACAGACGTCCAGCGCGGATCACGACCAGACCGCCGCGCGGAGCCACTGGCCACGACCAGACCGCACGGCGACGATGACCAGACCGCCGCGTGGAGCACGACCAGCACCGCGCGCGGAGCACGACCCAGGACGGCACGAGCACGGAGCACGACCAGACCGGCACGGAGCACCGACCAGACGCGCGCCGGGAGCACGACCAGCGGCAGGAAGCCACCGAGAGCACGGAACCCAGACGCCCGGAGGCACGCCGAGACCCGCCACGTGAGGAGGGGGCCCCACGGGGGGGGGGGGGGGAACCCAGGGGGGGGAACCCCGCCCGCGCGGAGCAGCGACCAGACCGCGCGGGCGGCACGGAGCCACGG
Source organism: Semibalanus balanoides (assembly GCA_014673585.1). Taxonomy (NCBI): domain Eukaryota; kingdom Metazoa; phylum Arthropoda; class Thecostraca; order Balanomorpha; family Balanidae; genus Semibalanus; species Semibalanus balanoides. Next base: position 43,292 of record VOPJ01008496.1, read on the forward strand.
CCTGACCGGCACGCGGAGCTACGACCAGACCGGCACGCGGCACGGGCACGAACCAGACCGCCGCGCGCGAGCTACGACCAGACGCGGCACGCGGAGCACGACCAAGACCGCTAGCGCGGCGCGACCCGTCGGACGGGCGTATCTAGAACATGCTGGAACCTTAGAATGATCCTTAGAACCTCAGTGATGCTCAGGGAGACGTAAGTCACTTGATTTATAGATATTACTTTGACATTAGGTTTGGGCATTGCCCATACTTGGTTCTCCAAGATTTCCTCCGGGTTTTGCATGTTTGATTTTTGGTGATTTTGTATGTAACTAAACAGGATGTCATTGACATTTACTCACCAGTTATGTGCGGTTGGGGGAGGGTTATCACTGACATAATTAGATTAATTATTAGACGTTTAATTAATGTAAACTGTATTACTCCGTCCTGCTCTTGATATATTGGCTGAAAACTGTTCACTGGGAGAATGAAGAGACTTGTCGATATTTACGTTGCAGGATGTTTTGCTGTTGTCCCTGGTGTTGTATTCACTCGTACCTGTCCATTAGAGATCTACACGGGGCGGCTATCTCCATGGCCAGCCGAACCCCACCGCTAATGGGGTCGGCCGGACTGGAAAATCTCTAGATCATGGCTATGGCCATGGCTGTGGCTGCATAGTCTGGGATTTTTTTGCATTTATCTTATCAAACCAATCATGGCTGAAAGAAGCCTTGGCATGTTGCCATAACAGTAGACTGAAAATAAACACATAATATGATTATGAAGTTACAAAAATCCTCATGGCTGGCCAACGGCCAGCCATTGCCATTTGGGAGTGGCTGTGGCTGGCTGTGGCTGTGATGCCATGGCTGTGGGCCGTGGGGCGGCTAGACAAAGGAAAAGTTCAGCCATGTCGAACTCTACTGTCCATCACACTCCTGACTATCAAGTTTAATTCCCCTTCAGGTTTGTATGTCCACGAACTGAATGCGGTATCGGATACGTTTTCATCTTTTCATAGTCATCTATACAAATACGGAAATAAGAAGACAATCATAAGCATACCTACATGAAGAAAACTCAACCATTAAATATCATTATCCAGTGGATCAAATGATCTTCGTTTAGCATTAAAGGTGACTGATATTTATTCATTGTTAAGTAGAGTGAGTATCATACATATTGATAGTTTTCTTAATGATCTGCATTATTTTCAGTCCTCCCTGTCAGAAGTGCGCTGAGTGCAGCACTGGATGCTGACGTCATTAGGGGGAGGGGGAGGGGCACTGGCGGAAGGACGCGTCTCACTAATTCCTGTTTTTATCGCGACTGTTTAGCCTGGCCGTTTTGGCCAGCTTATTCGTCGATAACAAGCGCATGGTTAGCATCAAATCATTAGTGTTGTCATGTCTAATGGCAAGTGATTTTATAAACACTGATTAGACGATACATCAGCGTCTGGAAAGTTTCGCAAAAGCTGACAGTTGCATGGCGGCTCGAATTCCAATGTGTGCCAATCATTATGGATGTTATGGTAGAAGTTGCATACAAGTTGTGACACCTAAAATGACTACCAAAATGGCCCGTCACGGCTACCTATCAACCGTACCTCTTCTTTCTTAAGTTATAAACGGAAAATGCTAGTGAAAATGCGGTAGGTGGTAACTGTAACTTCGATGCCTGGCAGCAAATGATTTTCATCCAATTGTACCCAGAGGATATGTATTTTTTGCAGCCTATGCGATGATGAAGTTGTACGACGCGGGCTGAGGCGGGGATGCAAACAATTTCACATTGATAAGACAATACGATCTAAACACACTGGGTTCAGTTGAAATAGTAACGAACTTCAAAAAACGCATGAAATAAACAACATAACCAAATTACAAATATGTGCAAAGCAGCTTACTGCCTTGGTGTACAATTTTGTCCAGGACATTTCATTTTTTGTAAATGTAAATAATTCTTGGACTATCTGGTAAACCTCATGAAACTGGCCCAATAACATGTAATCATGAATATCTAACAATAAGCAATCATGAAAATACGATATCAACAATACTTAGAGTCAAAAGCTTACGTCACTTGGTTGTGTTTAGTCTCGTACAAACTTGGTATGAAATCACTGATTGTTTTCAGATCATGTGCAATGTACGTCGTTCACCCGTGCACCATTAAACTCCGTCACAAAACACATTCCTCTACCGCTCACTGTGAACTGACATCATACAGGTGCACTGTGTCTGTCGTCTGTCGTCTGTCGTCTGTCGTCTGTCGTCTGTCGTCTGTCGTCTGTCGTCTGTCGTCTGTCGTCTGTCGTCTATGCGGCCTCCCTGTTCGTCTGTTCGTCTATCGTTTGTCGTCTCTCGTCGGCTCGTCTGTCTTCTTTGCCGTATGCTATTTTCTGCCCGATGCCGTTTGTCATTTGCTAACCACTACCGACTGTCATTTTCTGTCAGCTGCCGTCTGTCATTTTCTACCCACTACCGACTGCCATTTTCTGTCAGCTGCCGTCTGTCATTTTCTGCCCACTACCGACTCTCATTTTCTGTCAGCTGCCGTCTGTCATTTTCTGCCCACTACCGTCTGTCGTCTGCTGTCTGTCATCCGTCATATCTCGTCTGTCATCCAGCATATCTCGTCTGTCATCCCAAACATCAGAGCAGACGAGTGACCGCCAGGCGGTGCCTCTGTTCGTCTGTCGCCATCTGGATCACCTCTCATGAGTACACTGGAGATACTGACCGAGTGGTCTGGCCTGTCACCCGTGGTCTGGCCATGGTCTGGCGTCGCCTGGCTGTGTAGCGCGCTATGCGGTGAGCCCTGTGGTGCCTGGCAAGGCGGATCTTGACGGCCTGGCAGGCCAGGAGATAAGGACAGAGGCGAGCCGACGCGGCCAGAGCAAATAAACGTCAGTCACCGACACCGCTCGTCACCGCCACCGTGTGGTGTGTCACCGTGAGGGTCCACTGGTCACTGGTCACTGGTCACTGTGAGGGTCGCACTGGTCACCGTGAGGGTCCACTGGTCAACTGGGTCACTGGTCACCGTGAGGGTCCACTGGTCACCGTGAAAGGGTCCACTAAGTTGGTCACCGTGAGGGTCCACTGGTCACTGGTCACCGTGAGGGTCCACTGTCAACTGGTCACTGGTCCACCGTGGAGGGTCCAACTTGGTCACCGTGAGGGTCCCACTGGTCACTGGTCACCGTGAGGGTCCACTGGTCACTGTCACCGTGAAGGGCCAGGGCCCGTCGGCTAAGGAATTCTCACTGGGGGGCAATTCGAAAAACAAATGCTTAGGCCATATGGGTTAAGCGAAGGCACGTAAGCCAGGATTTTTTTTTTTGCCAGGGGGGGGGGGGTGCAAGGGGCGGATCCAGCCGGTCGTTTTTTTTGGGGGGGGGCAAACCGTTTTTAGCGGACCCTTAATTACCCCCAATTTCGAATTTCTTCCCGGATTTGGCCCGCTTTAATTTTGCAAACCACAAACGATTTTTTTCGACTTGTTGGATCATCGAAAAGGAATAGGTATTTGTTGGTTTAGCGCCGCGAAATTTTCACGGTTTTTTGCCTGATCAACGGAGAAACAATAAGGCCGAATTCGCATGGTAGAAGAATACAAAGCTAAACGTGCTAAATCATTCAATTCACAGCTCATGAACCGAAAAACGGATGGCGATGGCTTCGTGTATGACGATGGCGACCGATGTGACGCCGCGAAGGTGGCTTAAAGTTTTTATTTTAGGTCGTGGAAAACTAAAATGGTAAGATTCGGAACCAGACTCAGAATAAACCCCTATGCCTGGTTGCACATCTCGGTTATGATGCAAAATATTGAAATAATGTAGTTTTTAATAATAATTGCTCGGATAGTAAATTCAACGATGACCGGTGGCAGTAAGTGCCTATACGTTAGGTTATGGGGCAATAATAACTGTATACATATGCACCAAACTGCGACATAAATTGGGTATCAACCAACAAGTGCAAATGGTTTGAAAAACAGCAAAAGTGACAAAACGGATTTCCGCAACAATAAATGGTCCCTACGGATCTGGAGGAGCCTGGGACGAAATGGCTTGGGGAGATGGTCTGGGCCTGGTTTGCCACTATTAGCAATTTTGGTCCAGAACTTGGACAACCGAAAGGGCAAGCTTCCCTGGTGGACGATGTTCGCGTCTCTGCGTTCGCGTCAGCCTTTCCGGAAATCGGCAGAACTAAGCTTTAACATTTAGCCCACTTGAAAGTTTCATATTTATTAGGGGAGTGGGACCTGGGCTAGCAATAGGTACCGCCAAGACGCCAGACGCCTTTTTTATTTGTTTATTTGGGTTTTTGGGCACTGCCAGACGCTTAATTCATTCATTTTCCCATTTTCCAAATTTCTATCATTAAACAATTGCAAATATTGTGTCATGCCGCGAAGCGGCGCGAAATTTTCGAGTTTTCACTGTGGTTGGCTGTATTTGGACTGTTGCAAAAACAATTTTTACAGCTGTACGTCCGACCGTTTGGGGGGGGGAAACATAGTCTCAGGACCTTTGGGGGGGCATGGCCCCTTTACCCCCCCTGGATCCACCCTTGGGGGTGGGGGTGGGGGGGGACGTCAGTGGTAAAATCATATTTCGCTCCCCAGTCAAATGTTGTTAACCGGCGGTGTGAGAGGGGGATAGGGTCGGATTGTTAGCAGAATTGCATTTTATCTAGTGTAAATTGGTCTGCTCAGGTGGGGGGCATGGCCCCTGTGCCCCCTTTAGTTACGTACGTCATTGATACTTCTTTACATATGTATAGTTACGGATACATAAGTGTGATGAAAACAAGCGTAAAACACAAATAAAAAGTAGAATAATAATACAATAGTGAAGCTGAATAAAAATGCTAAAATTAAACAAGCCATCTTCGAAAGTCCACACCTGTGCAATGTCGAATTTTGAAAACGATTGGGGATCGAACACGAACGGAGCAAAGTGATCCGCCGGCGCCGTAGCTTTACCAATACAACTAAATTGGTCGAACATTAACACATTTCCTGACGGAAGATCTAAGCATTTTAAAGCAATTTTTTAACCGAGGCTCTGCCAGTGCTCGGCGACAGCTTAGTCGTACCAGGGGAGGCATCTGACGCCCCCGCCCCCCCCGGAATAAAAAATCATCTCCAATGAGGATTAGGCAAAATCAACAAATGTCGTTACATAGCTCGTTTAAATTCATGTCGAATTTGTCACATTGCTCAATCAAAACTTTACAAAGGAGAGAAACATTACTTCAACGTTATTTTCCCGGTTTCGTCGTGTGATGTGATAAAGGTGGGTTTAAGAAGGGTATAGTTCCTAGAACATTTTTTTGAGAAGCTTGATTTCCACGGATTACCGTGGCTGAAACCATGATAGATGTATTTGTCAGATGTCTGATCTAAGGCTAGAAACAAGGGCGAACCCGAACTGCAAAAAATGTATTGACATTTAAAATCCCTCCAACCATATCGAACAATAAAGCAAATCCATTAGGTTTTGCTTCTTTAATGAAATGGGTTTAAATAATGAATTTATTTCGTAAAAAATTTTATTTGCTTTTGAATTATAATTCACTCAATTATTTGCTGATTTCAGGCAGTTTTGGGGCATTGGCTTTTTATTTCCCTTGGATCCACCATGTGGCCAGAAAACATTGAGAGATCCGAAAAAGCATCTTTTGGGGACCGACTTAACATATGGAGGCGCTGGGGGCCACCCCAAACGAATATCAAATGACAGCTGTGGTCCACACGAATTTCAAACCGACGCAACGAGGGATGTGTATCACCGTCCTCAAGATCTCAAAACTACGCTAGGTGCTGTAAACGGCGTATTATTGGTTTAAGTTGAAAGCATGCTTCAGTGACGCTTTTACTTACTTTAAAGACCACACGTATGCCACCTACGAAACTTTGATCCCCTAGAGGGGGCAAAAATTGCGTTACTGGGCAGAAAGCCAGTAGTCTCTGTGAGTGGAATTTCCCTTCCCTCCCAAAAACATGCTATCAGCGGCTATCCGGTAAAAAAAAACGTCGGTGGACTGAAATATTTTTTTGTTAAAGGCTGACGCGGTCAATTTTTATAGTATTTTGGTGGGGCCCGCTCGTGACGAAACAAAACTCAGTTTTCACTGAGGGGGCAAATCGGTTCCACTGGGGGGGGCAAATCCCTCCACTGAGGGGGCAATTGCCCCCCAGTTAAGACAATGTTATCCGAGGCCTGCGTGAGGGTCCACTGGTCACTGGTCACTGGTCACCGTGATGGTCCACTGGTTACTGGTCACTGTGAGGGTCCACTGGTCACTGGTCATTGGTCACCGTGAGGGTCCACTGGTCACTGGTCACTGGTCACTGTGAGGGTCCACTGGTCACTGGTCATTGGTCACCGTGAGGGTCCACTGGTTACTGGTAACTGGGGCCCGTGTGGGTGAAGGTTCACTGGGAACTGGTCACTGTGAGGGTTCACTGGGTACTGAGTAGTGAGTACTGTGGGGGTTCAATGGGTACTGGGTACTGTGAGGGTGCACTGGGCACTAATCACTGTGGCCCGTGTGTGTGTCTGTGAGAGTGCACTAGGCCCTGGTCACTGTGAGGGTGCGCTGGGGTCTAGGTCCAAACATCTGTCATCGGTACTGTGTTATGTGCGGTGTGAGCCTCACACCACACATATGATATCACATCACACCGCACGTATGATACCCCTCACACTGTGAGGGGTATCATATTGGTTGTTATATGGTGTGTAATGTTCTCTGTGTGTTGTGTGTAGTGTGCTGAGCACAGTACATTAGGCGCTGTTTGTTGTACCCACTTCTATTGTGAATTGTGAGGGATTGAAGTTGAGTTCTCTGAGCTATATACTAGGTATGTGCAGTTGGGTATTGCACAGCGGGTGCACATATAATTTTCGCGTGAGCTCAACTTTGCGTGTTCTGAGCTAATGCCCAAACTCCTCTACGTCATTAAAATGACTTGTGACGACATATCGCGAAAATCGGTCATCACATGATGGCTGAGGGCCGATTGCACTTGATCGGACCTCGGAGTGAGTCCGATCATCGACTCACTCCGACCATCGGACCTCGGAACTCCTGGTGCTTCATCACGACACTCAATACCGATGGAGCCCTGATGATGGGACCGATGGGACCGAGCCCGATCAGCACCGATGGAGTCCGATGGAGAGCTGACAACCGATGGGACCGATGGTATTCCGTCGGAGGCCCACGGCTTAACTGGCAGACAGTGACATGCCATCAACCCTGACGCCCGCATCCAACTGAAGAGCTTCCCGCTAACGGCAAGACGCTGTCGGGAGACGGATGGCTCGGCTGACGACGACCATCATGGGTTCAGATAAGCCGAGGTTTCTCGACGTCTGTTGAGCAGCGCGCTGACAGCGCTGCCGAGAAGTCAAATCGGTCTGGCAGTGGCGACGACCGTCGGTGTGCTACATGATGTGATGTGTGATAGGACGTTAGACGACTAGGCGAATGCTACCATCTGGGTCAAGTCATAAGTGATGCAAGAGACCGTGCAACGGAAGATGTCAGGTCTTGATGTTGTAGTTCTGACTGCCTGCCCGATAACGTAATTAACTCCAACCCTTTGGACGGGGCCCGAGTATACATGTACCGGGATGGAATTGATAAACAGAATGTTGCCGGTCATGTAAACTGTTACGAGTAGTTGTATCTTCTCCCAGTCGACAGCCATGGTCGGGAATACGATTGCGCTATAATCAGACATTTGTGCGCTTAGATTCGACTTTGCACAGTTACATGATGATGACCAGGCGTCTTCCGAAATCGGCTCTTGATGAAAGCGATCCAAGCGTGGAACAGGAAATCAGCTAGGATGTATGGGAGGAAACTATCAAGAACATCAACAGCAACATCAAAATCCATCGCAGAACTTGATTTAAGCCAGGGGCTGGCGTTGGGTCTGATTGGGCTTGCTCGATGGTGTGCCAGGCCAATGTTGTACTCAAGCGCCAATCGAACATATACAACACAATATAATGTGTCATGCGTGTCCATTCTGGCTCATACAGTATCTTGGCTTAAAATTGAAATGGCTTGGCTTGGAATGGCTTAATTGATTCGCCACTAAACCATTGCCAGACGCCGTGCACTGCGACGTTTCTGCTTTTGATTCTGCTTGAACTATATACAGACGTCATCCGGTTGATCTACTGATCGTGTGAGCCCAGCCAAAGTTCACATAACTTACAGAGCGGATGGCGCTTTACACTGGGCTGGGAGCGACATGGCCGCCAAATGTCCAACTGACAGTTGGCAATGTCGAACCGACAGTTGGACGTTTCGCGGAGGAGGGGATGGTCCAGGCGGACAGGCTCCACTTAGATGCTGCAGTCGTCCAGGAGGCAGATTTACACGAGTGGATATGGTCCACTGAAATCATCTGTCAGTCAGTGGGAAACGTGTGTTAAATGTGTACAGCAACAGCACAGATAGAAGTAGAGGAAAGACACAAACGTAGCATGCTTCTCTTCCATTTCTCGAAATGCAGAACAGTACAGAAATATGTGTTTAAGTTGAAATCACATACCATACGTATTGATGACTACAGACAGGTTCGTTCTAAAGAAAGGAATAGAACAGTCGGCATTAAGTGAATGGCAACATAATCCAAATCATTGTTAAATCCTTGCAATTTGAGATATACAGTCCCATTGCAAACACTGACATCTCCAGTTTCCGGAAGTTTTAAATACAAAAAGCACATCGGCACCATTGCCATCAAAACCACATACACCAAAACAGTGCTAAACTTATCCGCCAGTATCTATCACTTAGTCAATCTCCCCGAACCGATCAACTTGTCTCCGTCAACTCGTCTCCGTCCACCCGTCTCCGGCCAGCTGGCTTCGACAGCTGGCTTTGACAGCTGAGAGCCGGGCTGTCAGCTCCGCAGAGCCCGGCTGTCAGCTGTGGGGACGGCCTGTCAACCGGAGAGGTGGCCTGTCAAACACTGCATGCGCTATCGCTCGATCACTGCATCGACCGGGAGTTTGCACTTCCTCAGCGACGGCGACTGCCAGGGCCGCGAGGCTGGACTGGGCTGGACGCCCAGCTGACGGACCGGGTAGCGGGCGGGGGTGGCTGGACGCCCAGCTGACGGACCGGGTAGCTGGCGGGGGTGGCTGGACGCCCAGCTGACCGGCCGGACAGCGGGCGGGGGTGGCTGGACGCCCAGCTGACGGACCGGGTAGCGGGCGGGGGTGGACGCCCAGCTGAGGACCGGGTAGCGGGCGGGGGGGTGGACGCCCAAAGGTGAACCGACGGTGCGGGCGCCGGTGGCTGGCGCCCAGCTGACCGGCTGGGTAGCTGGCGGGGGTGGCTGGACGCCCAGCTGACGGACTGGGTAGCGGGCGGGGGTGGCTGGACGCCCAGCTGAGGACGGGTAGCGGCCGGGGGTGCTGGGACGCCCAGCTGACGACCGGTAGCTGGCGGGGGTGCTGGACGCCCAGCTGACCGGTGGGTAGCTGCGGGTGGTGGTGGACGCCCATGACGGGACGGTAGCTGGCGGGGGTGGCTGGACGCCCAGTGACGGACCGGGTAGCTGGCGGGGGTGGCTGGACGCCAGCTGACGGACCGGGTAGCGGGCGGGGTGGCTGGACGCCCAAGCTGACCGGTAGCGGGCGGTGTGGCTGACGCCCAGCTGACGGCCGGGTAGCTGGCGGGGTTGCGGACCCCAGCTTGACGACCGGGTAGCTGACGGGGGTGGACTGGACGCCCAGCTACGGACCGGTGGAGCGGGCGGGGGTTGGCTGACGCCCAGCTACCGCGGGGAGCTGCGGGTGGCTGGACGCCAGCTGACGACTGGGCTAGCGGCGGGGGTGGCTGGACGCCCAGCTGACCGCCGGTGTAGCTGGCGGGGGTGCTGGAGGGGGCTGAACGGGGGGAGAGGAGGGTCTGGCTGTTGGGAAGTTATGTATGCCGGGTATTGGTGTTTATGCAACTGGACCGCGTGGATGTACTGGGACTTATTGGTATAATGGGATAATGTGGGTTTGGTGAGGTGACTGTCGGGTCAAGAGCAGCGGAAAAGCTTGTTGTGTGTGGAGGGGGGGGGGGCGGCTAAAAGCTACAAAGTCTGGCACTTTAAAAACACATTCATACCGCTACGGTCTCCTTGAGACTGGGTATTATGAGCTTCAGTTAAAACCAACTGTGCTGAGCACTTGAGTAAATGTCATCAGAGTACTGACGTGACCTGTCGCTCCGTGCCCTATGCCAGTCAGACAGGAATCCTCTCTTGTCTGCACCGAAATGCCTGGTCCTGTCTGCCCAGTGGTTCCTTCTGAGTTCTGCCCAGTGGTTCCTTCTGAGTTCTGCCCGTGCCTCCTCCCTTACGCTGCTTTTCATCCCTTCCTGCTCCTCCTGAAGACTACTGTCTATCTCATAACTCCTATCCGCGCCCGGGCTGTTCCTTGTGTCCTCACGGTGCCTCCCCGCGTATGTCCAATGTACTTCCTAATGTCTGCCCCATGTACTCCTAGTGTCTGTCACATGTACTCCTGATGACTGTCACATTGTAGGTACCTACCTCATAATATCTGTCACATGTACTCCTAATGTCTGCCCATGTACTATGTCCAGGGGCGGATCCAGCCCCTCGGTTTAGGGGGGGGGCAACGTTTTCCGGCAAAAAGGTACCCCACTTTTTTTCTTCACGGATTTGGGCTTTTCACCTTATTTGGCATTAGAGATTAAAAAAATACAATTTTTTCGAAAAAAAAACATTTTTTTTCTGTATTTTTCGGATTCTTTTTAATACTTTTTTCGGAAAAATTACTTTTTTCGGAATTAAAAAAAAAAAAACGGGGAAAAATTGTGGAAAAAAGCTTTTTCGTTTTTTGGGGTAAAAAACGGGGAAAAAATCACTTTAAATACACAGTAAACACCATTTCCGTAGCATATACACACGTTTAGGTAATCAATATAACGTTTATCTTCATACCAACTCGCAAAGCGTCACCGATATGATTGAGGGGTCGATGAAATGTCGAAAAAACGTTATAATCCGTTTTGTCTGCGTTGGTCATGCCTTTTAAACAGTTTTTTAATGTGTGATTTCCATGTTAAAATAACGCATTTGGTTTAATATTAGGTATTCAGGTTTTTAGGGGCCGATGTCCACGTCATATCGTTCGCGTCGCCTTTTTCGAACTCGGCAGGCCATGCTTAAGTTGTTGCCAGCTGAAATTAACCCTCGCCTCAGGGGGCCTGACAGGCCTTCTTGATGCTTTTCTGAAATCACTTTTTACTCATGCGGCGCATCTTGCTTGGAATTCACTGCTTGAGTTAACAAACAATTATACATATGCTTGGCAAAAATTGCACTGAAATTGGTTGCAGTCACCTTGGGAAGGAAAATGACGTTTTAGTGACGATTATAGTGGGTGGAAGACGGTAACTATATGTAAAAATCGTAGAAATAGAGATTGCAGCAAATTGCTAAACAGAAAGCGACAAAGATCGAAAAATGCTCATTTTAATTAGGATAAGGCCAAACTCGGATTTTCCGAAATTTTGGGTTTCTAACTCCTAAAAACTTGAAAAAAAATGGGGAATCACTAAAAAAATTTGTCAAAGATTTTTGAAAAAACCAAAAGATAAGTGAGAGAACTTAAATATGGGAAATTTACCGAAACCAATTGTAAGCAATACCTTGCAATAACTATTGTGGATTGAGGATGGCTCCCTAAGTGTACGAAACTCATGACGTAATTTTTTTTTAATAACTTTTTTTGGACTTATTTTGGACCAGATACGACAATAAATACATTTTTCGTATTTCTGCAGACCAAAAACTGTGTCAAGGGCCAAAGCTTTATTTACATTGATTAATTTCTCATTTTGAGGTTTTCTGACGGAAGAAAAAACGTTATTCTTTTGACGTGATCGAGTCTAAGGTCATTCACTTGACCTGGAAGTTTCACCCAATGACTGAAACCTAAAAATTGCACTCCGTTAGGTTTCTACATGACAGGCAACATGCTGGTTCTTACCGCGTTCGCTCTATGATGCTTGTTTGAAGTTAACAGGAATCCTGTCAGCCCCCCCCCTTCCCGTACGGCGAAGGTGGAAAACGGTAGGCGGAGGATTAATATTGTATGAAGTGGCCCTGGGGCCAGGGAATTTACCGGTCTAAGGGAGAGGCCTCGTCTGCCATACACTTAATGAAAAATATTTTCCATTTTCCTAATTTGTAAAGCAATGCGAAACTTGTGTGATGCCGCGAAGGGCGCGAAATTTTTCCCAGTTTTGTATGTGAATAGTGATTTTGACTGGTTCTTCAAAGCTATTTAACGATAAATTGTTATCTTTCCTCGGGTACCAGACTCACCATGTTAATACCAAATAGTACCAAATCAGCCCGTATTGAGTAATGTGGGTATTCACTGATGTCCTTTGGGGGGGGGGGCATGGCCGGATTGGCCCCCCTTGGATCCGCCCCTGACTATGTCTGTCACATGTGCATTCTACTCCCCGAGTCCCCATATATTTCATCACGACCACCCCGTGGGACGACTCCTCGCGTCTGCTTGCTAAGTTCGACTCCTCACGTATGCCCCGTATAGCGTACACCTGTCGGCCTACGGATTCCTCTTAGACACGTCTATCCGCTCTGTTGTCCTCCTGGTAAGGGCAATATAGCTATTCTCCTGTCCCTTCTGTTGTTCTACTTGTCCGCGTCCTGGCGCTTCCTCTCACCACTGTGACTCCACCTGTCCACACCGTGCCTGTTCGCTTCTACCCCGTGTGGCTTCCACGCCGCCAGCAGCGATCCGCTGATAGCTGATGATAAACCGAGCGCGTGTACCAATAAACAGCGCGCCGCCGCCACCACGCGGCAAAAAGCGACGTTTTATTGGAGAGGCGCCGCACCCCAGCCCTGTAGAATGCAGCCTCCAGGCGGGTCGGTCCTGGCTTTACGGCCCGTGTGAGACACAGGCGTGCTCAGGGTGTGCGCCCAGGGGAGGCTAGACGGAGGTCAATGTATTTGGAAAGGAGTTTGATGCTGGTTGACTAGGGCAGATTACGGAGCTCGATAGTGAAAGCTTCCTTTATGTCTTGATGTCCCAATCTGATAATATAAGGGTCTCTTGTCAGGGACGTAGCCAAGGAGGGGCCACGGGGGCCATGGCGCCCCCTGAGCGAAATAAATTCACACTAGATAGAATGAGATTCTCTTGTGATTTGGTTCTGTCCCTAGCGGTCTGGCTGGTTGTTGTTTTTGGACTGTCGAAAACGTTTGCCCAACGTCGACGTTCATTTGAATCACGTGGTTCGTGAGATCTGAGAATAAAACAATATTCATTCCAAGACTGATTGCATATTATTCACCATGTATTTTACAACATAAGCCGTTACATTTTTAACACCGTTGTCTGACTTCATCTGCGAGGCTTCAGTAAGCCCTTCACACGCCCCTGCTCTGCCCCTCAAGTACCCGGCACTGGACGCACCTCTCAGGTACCCCGCCCTGGACGCGCCCCCCAGGTACCCCGCACTGGACGCGCCCCCAGGCACCCCGCACTGGTCGCCCCCAGGTAGCCCGCCCTGGACGCGCCCCTGCCCGGCGCGTGACGGCGGCTGTCGGCGGTGTTTGTAAGCGGGCGCTGTTTGTATGCGGCGAGCGGTGCGGTCGGCGGATGTCGGCCTTATTGGAGGCATGTCCGATGGACCTGGCTCCGGCGGCGGCACCTTGATCTCCTCTGCGCTGTGCTCCGGAGATTAGCCAGGAGACGGCCGCGGCTCCTGGCTAACCTCCGGTGAGACGCGGAGACACGGGGACGATGACACGGGCTTGTAGCGTCACGGCGATCCAGGCTGCCGTGACGTCACGGCGGCTTACATTGGTCACAGTGGCATACCGTCACACCCGTTAGCCTGACACACCCGTTAGCCTGTCACACCCGTTAGCCTGTCACACCCGTTAACCTGTCACACCCGTTAACGGCTGTCTCACCGTCACGACTCACGTTATCCCATGATCACTGCGTCCCAACGTCACACAGCTAAAACGGTCACAAATGCGTGACGAACGGTTTGATTTTTTTTCATTTTCATTTTGATTGTGTTTTATGTTAATAAAATACTGTTAGCTGAACTGAATGAATGGTCTTGAGACGAGATCACGGAAAGTTTGACGAAACACCCAAAACTCAGCCTGTTTCGACTCCCCCCAGCCCGTGGACTCCGAGTTCAACGCTCCACCAGACTGAGCCAGCCGGTCCCTCCAGCTCTACATTGAACATCAAATGCAGGCCTTATATTTCCAACACGTCGTCGTCAGTGAAAAACTGCAGACAGACTGGACATACCATGTAAGCCAGCTACTGGAATTAACATGTATTCGTATGTTCTCCCTGGTGCAGATCTAGCCAATGTATTCTCTCCCTGGAGCAAATCCGGAACAGGTATGGCCTCCCTTGAGCAGATCTTGAGGCCCGTTCATGGCCCCTGCACTCTGCAGTTCGGCGATCAGCAACGGTCAGCAGTGGGGGATGAGGGAAAGTGGGATAGGGCGAAAGGTATGACGTCACACGGTTGCGGTTCCGGCGGTCGGTATGAAGCGACCGCAGGATGAAATGTCACGTAAATTGGCGCATCGCGGGATGCAGTGTTCACAAGACACCTGTCTATGATGACGCATGCTGAAATACGCAGAGTTTAAAAGCCAGGACTGTGATTTGTGAATGGCAGTCGGGTACGCTTTTCCTGGAGCAGATCCAGGTCAGGTCAGGTTTGCTCTCCCTGGAGCAGATACATGTCCGATATGCTCTTCCTGGAGCAGATCCACGTCAGGTAAGATCCAAACTAGGTATTGTGTCGTGATGTGATGACTTGTTCGTCCCCCCCCCGAACCGATACCCTGGATACGCCTCTGCGCTGACCTCTGTGCCGGCCCGTGTCACTGCCTGGGGCGGCGTGACCGCTGATTGGCCGATACAGACAGTTACCGTCCGGCGCCGGTCGCGTGTGGGTGTGGTGCGCGCAGAGCAAAGCAAGCGCAGGCAGAGAAGCACATAACTGCTTGAATATGGCGCAGCGCTAGTGAAACTCACGTAAGCAGGCATGGCCAGCGCAGAAATGTAAGCAGATCGGTTAACATCGAACATGATTTTGTGCGTGATTGACGAATGCTTTGCTATGCTGTGCTTTGTTGGTCATATTTATATGCTAATGCTATGCTTTGTTAGTCATATTGCAATGCTAATGCTATGCTTTGTTGGTCATATTTCTTTAGTGACAAGCTCCGAAGCACGTCAAGATGCCTGGGTTTCATCCATCTGAAGATCTCGACTTCACCATGCCTAAGAAGTGACCGTCATGACGTCATCGTCTCGTCCGCTGCCGACCGGCACAAGGACTTCACAATGAGGACGGTGATGTTGTACAGGCAGCTGCAGCGATCTATAGCATGGGTCCGCAGGCTGAGCATGTCCTTCCGTCATTAAAACTGACTGCTGAGTAGACTTAGTTTTGGGGCATTTCACGATAGATCGATCAGAAAAAATAACACCACATATTTTATTTTTGATTGTAATCTGGTCTAGGTGGATATCATTGGCGGAGAAACTAGCTGTGCCAACGAAAAATTATCCGAGCAGCAGTTTTCAAGATATAGCCTCGGGCACTTTTCGGAGGTTACTCGGCACCTCATCAGGCCAACATTTGGCGGCTCGTAGTTCACAAACCATCATAGTTATGACATCAAACATTTGTAATTAAAGAAACTTGCATTGAACCGAGGACTATTTGTGCAACCTCGTTTTTTTGTCACTTGACCGCTTGACCTATTTTTGGTGAGTGATTAGGACAATTCCTCATTTGAAAGCATAATTTGTGTTTTAAGGTGATACAAGCCTGGTCAATGTTCTTTCAGATATACAATTTAAAAAATGGCTTTCGGCCTCTAAATAGAATTTTTGAACCTCCAATATAATACCAATGCAAAACATAATTGTATCTAATATATCACTGTGATTTGTGCTAGAGGGTTGTCATAAGCGGGGAAGCAAGCTGTGCAAAGGAAAAAATAATCCGAGCAGCGATTTTCAAGATAATACTCTAAATACTCTACAGAAGAGAACCAATGCATTTAGAAGCTTGACATTGGGAGGCTTACAAATCATATTTTGATGCCGAAAGCATTTTTTTATTTATCTATCTGAAAGCACATTGACCAGGTCCAGGCTTGAATCGTCTTCAAACGGAAATTCGATTTTCAATTGAGAAATGGTCCTGGTCACTCATCAAATCAGTCAAGCGTCCAAACCAGAGACTATCATGGGTGCCCAAACCCCAAGCCCAGCCCAGCCGAAGCCCATGAATACCAAGCCCAGACCCAGACCGCGACCCATTCAATTCATAACTATTGATACCCATGGCCAATGGGGCACAGTTCAGATAAGGCAGATAATTATTTTCACAAATTTGCATCAGTATACTAAGCATGAGACAGTTTATACCTATATAAGCGAGAAATACATATCAGGCACCTGTGTGTTAGCGTGATTTGGGTCATATCGATCACCTTCGCGGATCAACATCTATCAGTTATTGGATCAGACTTAGGATCAGACACTTATTGATAAAATCTTACTGCCCCTACTCACCTTACCACGATCTTATTGTTGTGCACCTATAATTTGCCAAAGGTCTATTTGTTTACATGTGTACCTATATCTATTTAAAAAAATAACATCTGGTTGTCAATGAAAAAAGAACGCTTAGCGATATTGTTCTAAAATTGCCATACCCATGCCCACCCAGTACCCATGAAAAGTCAGAAAATGCATACTCAACCCAGACAATCGGAAGAATTTAGTGGGCACCCATGGGTGCACCCAGCCCATGATAGTCCCTGGTCCAAACAAATAAATAAAATACGAGATTGCAAACATGTTCCTCGGTTCGACGTAAGTTTTTTATGTCGTAACTACGATGGTTTGTGAAGTACGAGCCGCCCAATGTAGCGAGCCGCTGAATGACCTCCGAGAGGTGTTTTTGCTGAGCACTGCAACTTTGCTAACACTAATGAAAATATCAGAATATCACATCATGTATATGTGGGGAATGTCTACAGGGAGCTGTCCGTAACTAGTTGAAGCTCGCGTGAGAGGAGGAGTTCGTAATATACTCTCATTTTCGGCCGTGGACAGCTGTGGTTCGTCTGACGTCAGCAGAGTTCGTGTTGTCAGCAAAGAGTTTCGTGTACGCGGCGCAGCACGGGCAGTCCAGCGGCAGCACGGGCAGCAGCGGCAGCGGCAGCGGCAGCAGCAGCAGGCAGCGGCCAGCAGCGGCCGAGCGGCAGCAGCGCAGCGGCAGCAGCGCAGCGCAGCTGGCAGCAGCAGCCAGCAGCGGCAGCAGCCGGCAGCGGCAGCAGCGGCAGCGGCAGCAGACACAGCGGCAGCAGCAGCGGCAGCAGCAAGCAGCAGCAGCGGCAGCGCAGCCCTGGCCCAGACCGGCTACTCACTCTCATCACTCGCTTGGACAGCAGCTACGGCCTGGACTTACCATAATAGCTATCCATTCAATCGTTCTAGCCAAAGCGCGACCGTAGCCGCGCCGAGCTCGGTCTAGCGGCTCTAGACCGCAAGCGGTGCAGCCTGCAGTGCCAGCATGGTTAACTGCTAGCGGTCACCGTACCCTCAGCTGAGCGCTTGACAGCGGCCAAGATGCCAGCTGCAGAGGCTCAGCACCAGTCTGGCGACCTTGCACAATTAATAAGGGCAGGCGGCATATGCTGACACCCGCCTAGCTCCCTCGTAGCGGGCATCAGCCTCGCCTCTCACCCAGCTAGCTTATCTCGATCCACCCCGGTCCTTTTGGCAGAGAGGGCGAATGGGCGGTCCAATGCTGAATCGCGATTGTGTCTACAAACTTGCTCAGGCCGGGTATCTAGCCAAGCCGAACAAGTGGGCAAATGTCTCCGGAGGTCCATCAGCCCGCCTCTCACTAATCTTCGTCAAGGTGCCCTTTCCGCAGGCACGCAACTATAGTGTTACAAGCTTGCGTGACTTATCCTTCTACGCCGGCTGCCTAGACCAGGCTTCAGCAAGCACTCTTCTTCTGATAAATTGTTGTGCAGATTGACCTAACTTCCAGACTCACCCCCTCGCACCGCATTCGTGGCGCTGTCTAGCCGATCCGACTAAGCACGGGGGAACCCACAAGGCGTCACTGCCTTCAATCCCAGCCTATTAGCAAGGTTCGCTGCTCTGGCAACCATACACCATAGGAATATTGCCGTTCGCTTGGGTAGGATCCCTGCTAACGCACCAATCCGGAGCCCTGCTGATGCGCGCTAGGCAGCTCGAGCGCGCCTGAGCCTGCACCTGCGCTGCTGGCCGCTGCCGCGCGAGCAGCTGGCCAGCTAGCTCGCGCAGGCCCCGCTGGCCGCCGCCTGCGCGTCGAGCGTGCCCGCTGGCGGCCGGCGATGGCCCAGCAGCGTGGGCAGACAGCGGCGCAGCCAGCAGGCGGGCCAGCACGCGGCAGCTGTATATAACCGGCGACGGTCGGTCAGAAGGTCGCAGCTAAGCACCCACCTCGACATTACCTCAAAATGATATTAGGACACCAGGGAACAGGTGCCCAATTAGACTTGTTGCACTCAATCTGTCTGATGCCATTGGAGTAATACAACACGATTCAAATTACCAATTTCTGCAAGTTATGTCACAGGATTGTTTCCACCCTTAGCACGGACAGTCGCCTCGGGCGAGCACGATATGCGACAAGCCCTCCTCCCGCAGTAACCTGCTGTGTCTGAAGAGCCAGCAGCGCGGGCGGGGGCTGACACTGCTATCGCAGACTCGACGTGGTGAGCCGGCGGCGGCGGCGCAACAGCTCCTCGCAGAGGCCCGCGCAGCCAGCCTGGCGGACGCTATCGCGAAGTATCGTAAGTCGGCGGCGGCGGCGGCGGCGGCTGGCGGCGGCGGCGGCGGCGGCGCGGCGGGCGGCGGCGGCGGTTTTGGTAATTTTGAAATCTGTTGTAACTCCAATGGCATCAGACAGATTGAGTGCAACAAGTCTATTGGGCACCTTCCGGTGTCCTAATATTTACGATTTAACTTCCACGCCATGAAGTGTTTTGGTCGGTCTGCATGGACAAATATTAGCTTCTGAATATGACTCTGGCACTGATGTAGGCATTTGTCATTTGATATTAGCAACTGGCTCATGACAGCGAATCTTTTCAGCAGGTGTCCGGAGAATCGACGCCTCCCGGGCCTCAGCAGTGCCGCAGCCATCGAGCGTCTGAAGCGCCTGTTCTACCGCTTTGAGAACTTCAGATCTCGTGACGGCAGACGAAGGCACGCAGACGACAGACGGAGGCGTGCGTCAAGCTCGTGTGCCGACTTCGCAGCGTCCTTCAGCTTCACTCATCGCGTCGCGCACCCGCATACGTCGTGTTCCAACGGAGCAGTTAAAGGGGCCGTGAGAACCACCAAATGGCTACTTCGTCGGAAGGATCCCGACCTCACCCTCCTCAACTACCGGACAACGCCCGTGGAAGCGACTGGTTACTCACCAGCCCGCCTCCTGATGGGATGCGAACTTCAAACTCGTCCCTCTGTCGCTCAGCCAGCCAGAGAGGCGTTATGGCAGCGCGTCAAACTTCGATGGAAGAAGGAACTGGAAATGGAGGCAGACTTCAACCAGAAGCGCGGTTACCGCCGTCTTCCGCAGCTGCAGCCCGGCGACAAAGTGCGGAACAAGACGGAGAAGGAAGCAAGCTGGTCCAAGCCGGATGACGTCGCTCTTCTCCAAGTTCGAAGCTTCTTCCGGATTGTACCGTATTCCGCGGACAGGGTACCCTGCAGTGTCGCTCTCAGCCGCCCGAGGGAGCCAGCCACATGTTGCTGGCTTCTATAGCGGCCTCACGGTCGTGGTGTAACGGTGTTTTCGGCGACGAACAGCGGGGTGGATCTATGTCTTTTCCGTTAACAGCCGAATTGTGCTTTCCAATCTCCTCTCGATCCACCATAAGAAGCCGCTCCGTCCCGACCCGTACTTGCACTTGAGCCGTTCAGCCTGATTCCTCGAGCCCTCCTTATTCGGAGAGGAGCCCTCCTTATCCTTCACTCCTCCCATCAACACTGCCGTCGCAGACCTACGAAAGGGACCAGTCACGGGGCCGTCATTTCCTGACTCAGTGCAGCACGGGCCCTAGATGCCGACTTATCGCAGTCACGCTCACGAACATGGCAGAGGTCCACCCCGCCGCTCGTCGCCGGAAAACCGCGTTACAGTGGCGCCACTGGCGCTGCTTCCACAGACGCGCGTAGCAGCTCCTGCACCATTTCCGGTGGTACTGCAGCCACTGGACTCGCGAAGACAGCTTCCACCAGCTATGCCGACATCCGAGCCGACATGAGCGTCTCGGGGTAGCGCAATGGGGCGACAAATCCTCGAACGATAATCGACGAAGGAAAATGTGTCATTTTCCGAGGAGGCCGAAGGCCGCAAAGGAGGCACCATACTTAACCGCTCGTGAAGCCGGAGGCCGCGTATCGACCCAGCCTCCATACAGGTTAGGTCATGTTCGGTTATACATTACGGTTGCGCTGCTCCGAGGCGCTCGTGAGCCGACAGCATCGCCGCCGGCGCCGCTGCCGCTGCCGCCGACGACAGCTACTCCAGTCAAGTCGAACGCGCAAGTCCTCGAGTCTCAAGAGCCAGTCGCAACGCCAGAGCTTAGTCCGCGGTCCGCGGAAGGCGCGCAGTGGTCGCGTCTTCTGCCGTGTTGTGTCACGGACGTGCTGCTGACGTGGAAATGATCCCTGCCGCGTTATCAAGTGGGGATGTGCTCAGTTTGTTGCAGCATTGCATAACGTTAGCATGTTTTGGTTTGTTTAGCAGACGTATCCACTATCCATATTTTTATTTTATTTTTTGCTAAAGGAGGGAAATGTATCGTGATATTTGTTGTTCGTCCCCCCGCACCGATTACCTGGATACGCCTCTGCGCTGGTATTGCCATTGACATTGGGATACATTCGCTAGAGGCTGCTGATGTGAGCATAGTCTACGTTCGCTCCTTATCTTCAATCTGCATGTCCATTTATTGTTAGGCCTGTCGCTCGTACTGCCCGCACGCTATTTACACGTTTTGTGTTAGTTTTGCCAGCGCTTTTATATCTTTGTTAAGTTATCTATTGTATGCTACTGTTTTACCGCGCAGTGTACTCATGTTCTTGTCTCATCGTCAAATACGGGCCTCTGTTTCGTGTGCATTCGGGTACACGTTTTAATGTTCCCGTGCATACCTTGGACTGTAAGTGGGATCCAGGTCTGTATTTCTTTTGACGCTATAAACACAAATAAACAATACTCATGTGCACCGGGCTGTGTGACCGTCTGGGACGTTGACCGGTCGGGTCAGCGTCGCCCGCTGTCTGTTCGCTCAATCCAGTTCTCGTCCGGCGCCGCGGTAGTGTCTGGGGACTGTCCGCGCAGAGAGGATCACGCAGCATAGAGCGCAGAAACACACATTCATACTTGAATTGAGGCCAAACCCGAATCCTTCATAAGAGCAGCACATTTGCCAGCGGTCTGAGGAGCGGAGACTAGGGTTCGAAACCCGGTGCCGCTCGCTTTTCGGGCCACTTCATGCAGTCACACATGTGCTGCTAATATGACCCCGTTATGGCTTATCCAAGTAGCTCAGTGGTAACATGTCGGACCGCGGATATAAGGGATCCGGGCTCAAAGCCCGGTGACGCCCGATATTTTGGCCACTTCATGTATGGAACATGTGCAACTGCACGTTCGTTGTTCAACGTGCAGTTGCAACAACAACGCAACGTTGCGTTGCGCAACGTTGCGTAATGTGCTGCGTATGCAGTGACCCGGGAGCATACGTCACTGCGTTTCGAGACCGGATCCCCGCTCCACTTCCTAACGTATAGGATAGGAAGTTAACCGGGCATGATATGACCAAAAGTGCAGACGTCACCCGGCTTTGAGCCCGAATCCCTTATATCCGCGGTCCGCCACGTTACCACTGAGCTACTTGGGTAAACCATATCGGGGGCATATTAGCAGCACATGTGTGACTGCATGAAGTGGCCCGAAAAGCGAGCGGCACCGGGTTTCGAACCCTGGTCCCCGGTCTTCAAAGCGGGGGTTCGGGCTCAAACCCCGTTGACGCACGCTCCTCAGTTGTACAGTGTTGAGCGTTCATTTCAGCTGTCCAAGAACAACCGGTAGCTTTGGCCATATATCACCCCCTCGTTCAATAGTGACAAACCAGTGGGACAGACGTAGCAGGAGACAGTTTGTAGTGGTGNCCTTCCAGGGCAAGTGAATGGCCTCGACTCGACCACGACCGGAATAGCGATTTTGCTCTGTCAGAAAATTTAAAAATTATAACTTGATAATGTGAACAAAAAGATATGTCCCTAGACCAGTTTTGTCCCTGAAATACAAAAAATATATATTTATTTGTTCGTATCTGGTCAAAAATGGTCCAAAATGTGGATTTAAAAAAAAAAAAACGTCATAAGTTTCTTACACTTAGAAAACCATCACTCAGTCAAAATTAGAGATAATGATTTGAAAATGTATGCACTGTCCATGCAGATTCATCTCACATACATTCCGAATTTTGAAACATCTTTGTAAATTTTAATTTTGTAGTGACTTTCCTTTTTTATTATAGGGGGTCAAAAACAATTTGTGAAAATCTAGGACTGCCATTTTTAGCAACATAACATTTTATATTCATGTTTTTTATTGTTTCCAATTTGCTACCAAGCTCTATTTACTACGAATTTGCCAGTATTTACCGTTTTTACACAAACATGACGTCACTAAAACGTCATTATTTTATAAAAAATAAAAAATTGTGCAATTTTGACAGCATACGTATAATTGTTGTTAACCCAGCAAATATTTTTTTAGTCGAATCAGCCGCATTTATCAACAGTTATGCAAGAAAAACTTCAGGGGGTCGTTTGAGGACGAGGGCGAGGGTTACATAAGTCATGAATATTTTAATATGGGCAGAAATAGGTACTGATAAGCCAATTATATTTTAAATGAGCATCGTTGCCCCATTTAAGGCAATAGTTCACCTTGGATTTTTTCAAACACGATTTGATTATATTTTGAAATACAACTTTTTAATATTGTCAAAAACAGCCATACATCGCGCTGATTCAGAACAGAAGGACGAGCATTTTTAATTGTAGCAAAACTATATACGTACTCTCTGCAACGTCAAACGAAAGAATCGAATGGCTCAACCAATCAGATTCGAAAGAAGTCGCGTAATATTACTGTGTACCCGGATAACAGATAAAGTTGTAACAACGCTGTCAAAAAATGAAGTTGCAATTGTACGTTTTTACAACGTTGCGACATCGTCATGAATGTTGCAGAGAACATAGTTGTATAAACGTCGTTGTTAAACGTTACAGCAACGTTGTATCGTTACGATGTCACAACTTTGTTCTAGTAACTTGGGAAGAACATGACGCCATGTGGTACAGTTATCTAAATTGAGTATATTCACCATCTTACTAAAACTAATGAGCGACCACGTAAGTCACGTTTGCCATGCTTGTCGAAAGTAACGTTGTAACAACGTTGTTTCAACGTTTTGTGAGCGTCGCATGGTAACGTTTTGACAACGTTCCTGGGAGTCTACAAAATTGCACTATTACAAAATTGTGATTTTGTGTTACAACCTTGTCACAGCATTATGACAACGTAAAATTGTTAGCTGGGTAGCCTCTGCCCAGGTGTATTTAAGGCCCACATTCTTGACATGATTTATTTATGGCCCACAATCCTTCGACAAAAAGTCAAATATATTTGGCTGGAGGACCTATTCAGCCCAGAAAACTTGCAGTTAGGGATTTTTCAAAACGGGCTACAAAACTGCTATCTCAGTTTAAAACCCATGTTTGAGGTGAACTATTTCCTCTAACTCAGCATCTACCTAAAATGAGAGCCAAATATATGTGATGGATCTCTGAATTTCGGGTATATTCAAGCTACGAGGCAAAAAATAAATGTTTTACCGTTTGGGTTAGATATCATCATCGCATTGAGGATCGTACGAACCTCAAAAACACTGTCCCGCACTACATCTTATGGAAGATATGCTGTTCCGCAGGGCACACTTTAACTTACACTCAATGCACGTCATCGGAGTGTTTTTGAATGTTTCTGGAAACGAGGCAATACAATATTGCATATTTTCCCCCCGTTACCAATGTGGTAATATCAGAAAGGTTATTTGATTAAAAAACGCAATATTATAATACCTTGTCTGTTTAAAACAAATATATGGCACAAACCTGCATTCTATTCTTGCTGGCCTAATACAAATGTATAGTTGTATATAATGTTCTGAATTTTGCAAAGCTCACACAAAAATGAAACATGCACCTCTCAATATATTCCATTTCGATGGATAAAGCGAACTGTTGGACCGTTGGCATAGCACTGTAACAGTAACTATTTGACATTGAAAACAAGTTAATGCTGCTACACATAGCACGGATTTTGTTTTTGTCTTGCCAAGTTGCATGCATTCTACATTTTTGTATAAATGAAAGGAATACTTCACAGTTTTGGCGTTTTAATTTGAGATTGCACAATGCACATGTCATTTGGATAGGCTTAGCTAATAGCTAACTTTCACAGTTGGTCCAGCAAAACTTTACAGTTAGCTCATCATGAAGCTCATATGTTTTTGACGCCACATGTTGGCTAACCACAAACGACTCCACCTCACCTCAACTCACCTCACCTCACCTCACCTCACTGCCCATACTGGCTGGCTCAATACTTACTCAATATTCACATTTATGCTTATGTGCATCACAACGCTGCTGAACTCCTCACAATAACTTTTAATTTTGCTTTACTTTTAAAACGATATTTTTCGTTTGGGCTCTATATAAACCAAATAGTTACAAGGCAATACTTGCAGTATTGTTTGAGTGTCAACATTATGCATACGATTTCGGAAATATTCAGCTCCTTTGGTAAGCATAATGCAAATAATTGAGACACTTCAAACGAGATGTAAATCTACAAAATAAATATTCTTACCTGTGTCACTCAGACATTTTTAACATTCATCTCACCTCACCAATCTGGTAATCCCATGAAGCATATCCACATATTTCCTTTTCACATATCACCACCCATGTCACCGCTGGTCCTTCACCGTTCGTCCCGTACCGTTCCGCAGACCGGACTCGCTGTGCCGCCTGCCCCTTGCCTGCCAATGTGTCTGTCTGCGTAGCTGCCCGGCCGCGGGCCCAGTTCGTTATCGTTACATCCAGCCAGCAGACCGTGCCGTTATCGTTACATCCAGCCAGCAGACCGTCCCGTTATCGTTACATCCAGCCAGCAGACCGTGCCGTGCCGACAGGTACCTGGCGGAGACGATGCGTGCCCACTCTGCAGCGGCTGTGAGACGAGCGAGCGTGCCGCGGCCTGCCCGTTACGACACCCCGAGCCGCGAGCAGCTGGACGCCACCCGGGCCATCCCGGAGACGCTAGTGAGTGCCGACAACGATACGGTAACCGCAGTACGAAGTACAGAGACATTGCTGAGGATTGAGTAGATGTGGTACAGAGACGTCAGAGAACACGGTACGGTACGGTATAGAGCCACAGTACACAGTACAGAGGCACTGGTGCGTACGGTACAGGCAGTTCAGCAGAGAGATACTGCACTGGTGCAGGGACGTAGCGAAGGGAGAGGAGCACGGCCATGCCCCCTCCCTGAACAAAACAAATTTATGCTAGATAGAATGGGATTTTCTGACGACCTGACCCCTTCCCCCGTCAACAGCATCTGGCTGAGGAGCAAACTTTTACCCCGCGACCGAGGTGGCCCCTCCCTGAGAGACCGAGGTGGCCCCTCCCTGAGAGACCGAGGTGACCCATCCCTGAAAGACCGAGGTGGCCCCACCCTGAGAGACCGAGGTGGACCCTCCCTGAGAGACCGAGGTGGCCCTTCCCTGAGAGACCGAGGTGGCCCCTCCCTGAGAGACCGAGGTGGCCCCTCCCTGAGAGACCGAGCTCAGCCTCGGTCCCCCTGACGGGAGAACACCCGACGGGGTCGCCCCTCCTGAAAGAGACCGAGGTGCCCCTCCCTGAGAGACCTGAGTGGACCTTGGAGCGCTGGCCCCCCTCAACCCGGCCTACAGAGGACCGACGCCGTGGGCCCCCCCTCCCCGAGAAGACCACGTACCCAGGTCGGTACCACCCTCCCAATGAGAGGGGCCGAGGTGGCCTAGCTCCCTGAGAGACCGAGGTGGACCCTCCAGGATCGAACGCGAGACCGAAGGTGGCCACCTCCCTTAGCAGACTTAGAAGGCTGACCCCTCCCTGAGGACTGAGGTGGCCCCTCCACTGGAAGAGACCGAGGGGGCCCCTCCTTGGGGACCGAAGCTCGAGACCCCTCCATGAAGAGACCGCACGAGGTCTTCGGCCACCTCCCTGAGATTGATATCTTCGAGGTTGATTCCCCTCCGGGCTGAGAGGAGCCTAGGGTGGTCCCCCCTCCCTGTTAGAGACTGAGATGGCCCCTCCCTGAATTGCAGGATAGACGTTATTTGACGGGCCGGTGGCCCCTCACTGAGACAGGGTGAGAGCCGATGGGTGTGGCCCCGGCCTAGACGAGACTGATGTCTGTCGGTGGCCCTTCCGCTGTAGGAGACCGAGGTGGCCCCTTCCCTGAGGAACCGAGGTGGCCCCTCCCTGAGGAAACTGAGGGTGACCCCTCCCTGAGAGACGAGGTGGCCCCTCCCTGAGATACCGAGGTGCCCCTCCTGAGAGACCGAGGTGGCCCCTCCCGTGAGAGACCGAGGTGGCCCCCTCCCTGAGAGGACTGAGGTGGGCCCCCCCCTGAGGAGACCGAGGTGGGCCCTCCTGAGGACTGAGGTGCCTCCCACCCTGGATGAGACCGAGGTGAACCCCTCCCTGAGAGCACGCGATTTGACCCCTCCCGTCGCATGGAACGGAGACCCCGTGGAATGTGTTGTTGGCCTCCTACCCACATGAGCGACGACCTGAGGTGGCCCTTCCCTGAGATAAATCCTGGCTACGTACCTGCACTGGTGAGCAAGTTTGGGTTTTCTATAAAGTTGTATACAATTTGATATGAGTCCCTCTTACGATTGCGAAAGCAGTAAATATTGAAATTGGTGATCTGACAAACATACAAAATGTGGTTACAAAATAGCCATTATAAGAGCCGAATCGTGGAAGAATCAACAACACAGTCATTCATCCCTCTCCTCCATCGGCGTTATCATGCGACAACGACACTCGCTCCTGGCTCTAACAGCCTTATTTTCCGATGTCTTCTTCCTCCGCTGTCTCTGTGCACTATAACAGAATCTGAACGGTGCTTCTTTATTTGAATGTCGTAACAGTAAAACTCAATCCCCAGCTGCAGTTTTCCCAAGCGTCCAAAATCGCTATTCCTTTGTTCAGCTGCGTAGCTGGAAAATAATATGAATGGGGCTTAGCGTGAGGCTTCCACATTGCTATGCGACGTTTTGTATAGTGAAAAGACAGCTGCTGATATTATTGTGATCGACAGTGCAGTCGCTTTAGCCGCTGCCCGCTTTACCTTCTTTTGCTGATTTACCAGCATGTTAATATTTGTAATTAATTAATCAATTAGCATATGGTATACATGATAACTGCATGATTATGCATGAAAGCATAAAGCTCCCTCGTGCTCAATCTCCGACTAAAATACTTTGATCGAAATTCTGCTAAGCAGTGCATTAAACAACTTTTGTTCTGCGGAAATGTGAGATGTGCCATTGCAATTCCAAAGCCATTCCGAACTGCATTACACCTTCCTTGCTCATTGAACTGTTGATCACCTCGCTGTTCTGCTCAGGCCACGGCTCATGCTGTTTCCCGCCTTACTTCATAGCGCAGTGTTTCCCGCCATCCTGCATTCGTTGGTGAATATCCCAGTGACGCAACTGAATAACGCACCGTCTGCTGTTGTCGCCTAGACCGCGGCCACTCTCTCTCTCCTCTCTTCTCTCTCTCTCTCTCTCTCTCTCTCTCTCTTCTCTCTCTCTCTCTCTCCTCTCTCTCTCTCTCTCTCTCTCTCTCTCTCTCTCTCTCTCTCTCTCTCTCTCTCTCCTCTCTCTCTCTCTCTCTCTCTCTCTTCTCTCTCTCTCTCTCTCTCTCTCTCTCTACTCTCATCTCTCTCCTCTCTCTCTCTCTCTCTCATCTCGTCTCTCTCTTCTCTCTCGTCTCCCTCTTCTCTCTCTCTCTCTTCTTCTCTCTCTCTCTCATGTATCTCTCTCTCTCTCTCTCTCTCTTCTCCTCTCTCTTCTCTCTCTCTCTCTCTCTCTCTCTCTCTCTCTCTCTCTCTCTCTCTCTCTCTCTCTCTCTCTCCCGCACACTCACCTGCGCCACTCTGCCTTTCAGCAGGAGACGCCGGCTCCGTGACCGCCGGTACGTAGTGTGGTGCGCGCCCTGCCGTGTTTGGGTGCTGTCCGTTCTGCCCTTCATTGCATTAGTTTAATGGCCCCTAGCTTGTCAAGGAACCCAACACAAAGGGAATGATATTGTTTCTTCAGTGATTATAAACTTACATTTTCTATTGTGATGTAACACTAGTTTATTTAAACGTGATATAGATTGATAGGATGATCATTTGCTGTTATGTAAACCTTAAAAATAAGTTTGATCACAGTGACTTTTTGATGAATCTTTTGCAAGTTTCTGAGAATGTTTTGACCGCAATTTACGTACATTGTATGCAAATGTCTACAGCTTTTGAATAGTTACAGCCAACTAGGCAACTTCAATCTTTCTTTTGCCTTCATATCTTCGTCGATGTAAAAGTATAAGTAGATTGCTGCCATTCGTAATTTATACTATGCTTTCATTATACAAACCTAAAGAAAATTCAGACATGTTTCTTTTCAGTGAAAATGTGCCGTGCTGTTTAAGCCCGCTTCCATATTTTAAATATATTATTATATTATCATTTTGCAGCTTTGTTCGGAGGATGGGACGGGCAGCTCCTTAGTATGGCAGGGCACGCTTAGTGTTGTTGTGGGGCTGCAGCTCGGTTTGTGATGCCCTCCTGTGCTGTGGCTGTGGATACTGGATATACTTCTACCCCTTACCCTGGCGCACGGTGTTCGAAAGATAACACGCAGAAGTCGGTTTGAGTCGGAAGTGGCTGAGTGCATTGATGGGTGTGCATTGTTCTGCCATACCCTGTGACCGTTTGCGAAATTCCTTTATCATTGCAATGCCCCATCGCTATCCCATTGCACAATACCCTCCTGATCCAGCAAAGTTGAGTGTGTTAAGAGCTGTCGTTATGTGTGCTTACCATGTTCAGCATTGTATTCATTTTTACTTTACTTTTATCTTCCTTTGATGTTTTAGGTATATATTATTTCTGAGTCAGTTTATTTATTTATTTATATTATTTATGAGTCTAAAATTATTTATCCTTGTAGACAGTTATGCACATGCATGTGTTACTATTACACTTTGGTCAATTTCATTTCATGCGATACAAGCTCAAACAGTTCCAACATTCTTTATGTCTGTTTATGAATGTAGTCTATTGTTATTTGCTGGTTTGGGTGTTATCGAATAACTTTCTCATAGTGCTTTCACATGCAATGCGCATTTCGTCTTGCTGTCGTCGGAAAGCCATGAAGTCGAGCCGTCACAGCCTTGGCAATATAGCTTGCTCGCTAAATTCACCCGTTCACTCGCCTCGCTTCTCTACGCTATTCCTCCAGCAGCTTCTCACCATAAAATAAATGGGAAGGATAGATTGGATAAAATGGCACGCAAACCAGGCAACCCATTGTCGGGCTCCGGCTACACGCTAGTACACAGTCTTCATCTGCCGGACAAGCATTGGAGGACGAACCAAGCAGGGACTATCATGGGCTGGGTGCACCCATGGGTGCCCACTCAATTCTTCCAAATGTCTGGTTGGGTATGCGATTTTTCGACTTTTCATGGGTACTGGGTGGGCATGGCGTATTGGCAATTTTGGAATAATGTCGCAAATTACCGGGGTAGTATATGTTTTATACTTGACAACCAGATGTTAACCAGGTACAATAATCTTTTGTATATGACTATAAGTAACACTATAAATAGACCCTTCTAGGCAATTATTATGGGACAAATAAATCGTGGTAAGTAATAAGGCAGTAAGATTCTTTAAAATCCTGTCTGGATCCTAGCGTCTTCGATCCAATATGATAATGTTGACGCGCATAAGTTTTCGATACCAGTTCAACATCAGCAGCAACACGACATGGTCTACCCTAATATTATTTCACGTTTAATTAATTGGATACGAAGTCAACATGCTTAGGGTAATGGTTGCGAATTTGTGAAAATATAATCTGCCTTATCTGAATGGGCCCCAATGGGCATGGGTATCAATATTATGAACTTTGATGGGTCTGGTCTGGGTCTGGGCTTGGTGTTCATGGGTTTCAGCTGGGTTGGGCTTGGGGTTTGGGCACCCATGCTAGTCTCTGGAACCAAGTCCCGAAGGCGTCGCGGCTACTGTTCCCGCAGCCTGCTCGTTGGTTGCTGTAGGCCAGTGGTTCCCAGCCCTCCCGACACAATTACCCCTTTTCAGCAGTCAGAGGAGGCGATTACCACACCTCTCAAAATTTATACCGATGTATAAAAGATAGTGTTATTTCCCAATATTTTAATTGAACTTGTTTACACGCTTCGATTGGAGCGTCGCAACTCGCAATAAACACGTATTTATTCCCTTCTCTTCACGAATTTCTCAATTCTGAGCTTCGTTTCCGACAAGGCAAGCCGAAAAGTTATATTGTTAGCCGAGGGCTGCATCAAAGCTGTCTTGGCGTAACATTTATGGTTCAACTTCACAGGCCTTCGTTATCCCCGCAGAATGGCTCCGTTACCCCAAATGGAGTCATGACCCACTGTTTGGGAACCACTGCAGTAGGCCTACGTCGTCTTAGCGACTTGGGCAATGAACTATGCTTAGCAATAAGAAGAGGAAGTGATCACTTTCCACTGATGTAGTCCAAATAATGATTAATGGTTTCGTTGAGGATCCAGCATCTGTCAATGTTCTCGCTTGTGATGAAGAAAAGACCCTTGTTTACTCCACCACTCATCATGTTGCAAAATTATCATGTGCTTGTGAAGTGGAAAGTGAAAACTGTAGATCAGGTTCGCTATGTGCCACGAGCTCATGCTTATATAAATATGTCTACTTGTTAAGTTTATTGTTTGTTTTCATAGAAGATTGTAGATTACACTTTTCTGATTCGAATCATTCGAATAATTTTTCCGAATTTGCTCTATGGTAATATTTCAAAGACCCCAAGAAGAGGACCTGGTAGGCTACGAGTTATTGGCATATCCCAGAAGGCTTTCCACCACTAGAGTTTTGATTTAACTGTAAACATCACTACTTTAAACGAACAGACCAATTTATATATTAAATTATATTTTCGTGACTTAAACTTTATGAGATAACACTTCATAGCTTAGTCTCTCTGATTATCTTCGTTGTCGAATAGTGACGTGACTTCACATTTATCGTTATCGAAATGAAAAGGAGCTGATGCAATATACCTACCTAAGTAAAAAATTCAAGGGGCTCAAGATGTGAATTGCATCTATGCTGAATGTTCCAGCAATAGATGCGTACAATCAAACATTTTTTTCCAACAAAAATAGTAGGCACAATCACTGGTAAGCTGCGAGGTCGAACGATCCTGATCGCTGGTTCCCAACATATTATTCCACTGTTCACTATGAATCAATGACACTAGCGTCACCTATACTTTCGGACGGCATCACAGTCTACATATAATAGGTGGCGCTAGAGAGGCTCTGACTGTTGGCGCTGGCCCTCTGGCTTACCTCATCGCTGCGAGTCTTTACAGTTGGCATGCCCATGGTGGTATGACGGGATGAGGACAATGACATACAGTGGGATGGTCTGTGCGTACTTGGCGTCCTACAGTGATCTCTTGAGCATTCGATTAGGTACACGGTGCAGCTAATTAATGTTTCTACCTATCTATAGCTGGCTCACGGAGTTACCTTGATGCCAATTCCGTCTCATCCACCCATCCTGTTGGGTTTTTACCTACTTAATAGAGCTCGCTTATCTTTCAGAAATCGAAGATCGACAAAATGCAGAACCATTTGCCTGGCACACCAGAAGAAACGTGGAATGCTTAATTGCTCTTCACCAACTCTGCGTTGAAGTTCAGAAAATATATTGTATGTCCAACACGAGTCAGTCAGTCTATCAGGCCGACGAATTTGTCCGACAATCGAGACGTTGCCGACTGCTGAAGTACCATTGTATCGCACAACTATAGTGCATGTGTTAGCCTTATGTGGTGTGTGCGTTTCTGTGCTGCCCAACTGTTGTGTGACGAGCGAATTTCTGCTCTCATGGGCCCAATCTTACCAAATGCCGTGAATGCGTGTAAGTACGGCATGCCGTGAATGGAGTGCTCAGAATGCCGCACTTAGGAACCACGGCGTTTGGTTTGTTCGTGCACATTGTCAAAACAGCTCAGCCGGGAGAACGCTAGACGCAGATCGGGATGTCCGCAGCCCACTCCGGGGTTTCAAAGTTGTGCACTGTGCATGCCGACGCACTAATGTGCCGTAATACGGTATTGGCAAGATCGAAGGCGACCACCGCGCTTTGTGAGACTGGGCCCTGGAAATGAATCTCTAACGATAGCTCTGCACTCTCATTAACATAACTACTCAAAATATGTGATAACGCTCGTATCGCAATATGATATGCTGGTTGACTATGTGTGTATTGTTCTTATGTGGTATGATTTACAAGCTTAAGTGTTATTTGAATGCCTTTTTGGGATATCGTCTTCTTTGTTATGTGACCTTGTGTAAGTTCCACGACGCTCAGGCTCTGGCGGATCCAAAGGGTTGGCAGGGGCAGGGACTTCCCCAAATCAACTGAAGTGGATGAAATTTGCAACATTTTGCAATGTATAACGAAATATAGTAAACTTTTACTGGGGTAACTTTTTATTATGTTATGTTTTTAGGTAACTTTTTATGTTATGTTATGTTTGTCTTAAGCCTTGCAATAAGGTACAAGGAAGCCAAGTCCTATGAGTTTTCCAAATTTGTTGACACTTTGAAAATAATCCCCCTCCAAATTGGCTGCAGCCCACATTCTGGATCCGCCAGTGCGCTTAAGTGTTCCTTAAGTGCCTCTGATAGTACCATTAAGTCCCTGAAAAGCCCGTGACAAGTATTTTAAAAATAATTTGTGAATGTGTCATGACTCACGTGTAAGCACCTATTTAATTGCAATAATGATGTAGTTTCACTGATGTATCTTATCGAATGAACTAAAGAAAGTGTTCGGACCTTATCGTATCTGCATCAAATGAGTGTTCTACAGGCGACGCAGTTTCACTTTTTTATTTGATAACGTGAAAAATTTAGGAAAGTATTTTTTTGATAATGCCGTTGACGTCTCTTTTGATACTTGTGTTACTTACATCAATATATTGCACTTGTTTATCTACTGTGTCTCTTATGTGGTTATGTACCCTTCATGGAATTATCAGATATATTTGCGCAGCTTCATCTAAGCAGGAACACAGCTGTATTCTCTTCTTTTCACTATCTGGCCTCAAAGGAAGACTGACATCGGCACAAATCTAACAGTTGGCGTTATATAGTTCTTTGCAATTTTCTCGTCCGGACTCCGTACCGTTGGAGTATCTTCGTCATTTAAACCTCGGAGCTTGTGTTTTCGAAGTTCCACAATGCGATTTAACTGGATTTTGTGTCGTTTGCTGCAGTTATGGTTTAACCCGCGAGTTACTGGGGGGTATTTATAGCCCCCTCCCGTTATTCTGCAATATTTCCTAAACCAACGTAGGTATCGTGACCAAACTTGTAGTACCTTGTCCCAGATCAATTTGCGCATTCTGCCTGATGGAAAACTATGAGGTTATGATAGATCGACCGGAAATGATGTAAGAGTGACGTCATGTTCTGCGTTTTTTGTTGAAAAATGAGAGTTTGCGGGAAACGCTGCCAAAAATACAGTTTTAAAGATAAACTCAATTGTCATACACCAAACGACAGGTAATAAGTTGGGCTATCAGACTGATATCTCGGATTAAAAATAACAATGAAATTCAAATTTTTGAAAAATCCAGACATTTTTTTCGAAATTAAAAAACGGATTATATGTAATTGAGTTGATCCCAATGAATTTTTGTAGCAAGTTTGAAGTCAATATCTTCAAAAATGACCGAGTGACAGCCTTTTAAAGACAAAATTAGACCACCATTACTGTATTTGATGCATAGCAAAAAGATGTATTTCGATTCTATCATAGTCACTTTTTATCTTCAATTTGGTATGGGGAAACTAGCTATATAAATGTTCATTTGTTCGTCGTTCTAAATCGATTATCCGCAGATAATTTATGTTGTACTTCTAGTATTTCATTTCTAGGTATACCTCACGTGACCCTCGATGACTGACACCTGACCAGGTCAAAATTAGCTTAGAATGGTAATTAGAAGATGTCTGAATACGATAC
This sequence comes from Semibalanus balanoides, assembly GCA_014673585.1. Lineage (NCBI taxonomy): Eukaryota > Metazoa > Arthropoda > Thecostraca > Balanomorpha > Balanidae > Semibalanus > Semibalanus balanoides. Next base: position 77,940 of record VOPJ01008496.1, read on the forward strand.
TCGAATCATACCAACTTTTATCGACACTCATAATAGACTTCTATCTAGCGGCAATGCGATCACCGGACTTTGAATGGCACGGGTCAAACATTTTTTTATTTTTGAGTGACCTGCTGACGTATCGGTGACTTGAAGATAACAATCATTAGGTTTCCCTCGGCAAATTGATAGGGCTATGAATGCTGTTCGAATTTTTTTCAAGATCGGTCAAGTAGTTTCGGAGTCAGCAGGGGGGCTATAATAGGCCACCCACCCCCCCCCAGTAAGTCGCGTTACAGAATATACCCCAGTAACGCACGGGTTAACTTAAACCAGTAGTTTGTTACGTGCTAAGCTTTAAAAATTGCTTAACGTATTCTTAACGGCCTTTATACTGATCGAAATAACACTTCTCAAAAAGTGCAATTGTTGAAATTCAAACACTTTGTGTAGTACTGTTTTAACACGCGCATTGGATGGGGGCACTTTTGTGCCCCTCCCACATGTCTTTCGTGAATATCTCGCAAACGAAGTGGCGCAGGGCGGTAGTGTTTAAGCAACATTTACGGCAACAGAATAGCGGATCGTTTGACGTAACAAAGGTCGAAATCGGTCTGTAAATTTTTGAGTTATATATATTTGAATTCCAAAATGGTTCAGGTTCATGGCTTAGGCCCTAGAGGTCACCAAATGTCAGGAGGATATTTTTCACAAAACATTTGTGATTAACATCCTTTAATTTGTTGAACATATAACAGTAAATTTAACACCATCGTGCTTTTCTCGTAAAGACGCTTTGAAGCAGCATATTAATGGTGACCTTGTTAGGTCAACTTCAAAATTTGACCTGAGTTCAAAGTCATTTGGTGACTCAGGTAGGCCATGCTGCATATGGGGCGACGTGACTCGACGAGACAATCACAAGCACGTCTATATCTTACTTCTATCAATAGTTATTGGCAAAAAGGTGCTGGTAACCTGATGACCTCAGCGGTCAGCCGACCTTACATAAGTCACTGAGGAAAAACTCCACCTGGTTTATTAACACGCGCACTGGAGAGGGGTATGCCACTAACACGCACTGGAGAGGGGGGGCACTTTAGTGCCCCCCCCGTGAGATCTCAGAAGTATGATAGCTAGGCCCGTTTAACACTTACAGGGTAAGGTAGGTGCTGTATGATTCTAATTCTCTAAAATTTTGGGTGACCTTAAGGTAAATATCTTAAAGGATCAAACGAGGCTCAACGACAATCGGGCCAAATGTACCTTTTTGAGGATTTGACCTTGTGACTCAACACGTCCAAGCTGCAATGGTCTTAAGTTCGTTTGGGTAAAGATCGACACTGCTACCAAATGGGTTTGAAATCGTCCCGATCTGACTGTTTTTGTTCGAAGATATCGTTCGCGACTCGATTCTGGCGCCATTTTGGGAATTCAAATCTCATATAACTAAAAATTTGCCGACCGATTTCGATTTTTATTACGTCAAACGATCCGCTATTGTGTTGCCGTAAATGTCGCACAAATATTACTGCCCTGCGCCGCTTCGTTTTTGAGATATTCACGAAAAACATGTGGGGGGGGCACAAAAGTGCCCCCAACCTCCAGTGCGCGTGTTAACAATCAGCTAAAATAAAATGATTTTAAAATAATTGGCCGGATCCAATGCAGGTTCTCTGAAAAGGAAGCATTTGTATATTTTTCATCAAACATAACTTTGATGATCTCTGGTGACCTCAATATTGACGTGAGCCCAAAAATATATCCGTATCTTCGAATGGTCTTGTAGATACCTAACACTGTGTTCTGCGTCTCGCTAGCCTTTTTAGTTTTCGAATTAGAGGGGGTGATCCCAATGGGATTTAACATGCTGGTCATGCTGGCTACCAAAAACTTTGAGCACCTGACGTCACGACCCGTCGACCAATCAGGGCTTGACACCCTGCTTTTTGTCGGAATGACCTATCTTGTTATGGAGTCTTGGGTATAACCACGGTAAAGCATTGCATGTGTTACTCATTATTGAGACAGTCAGTGCACATTGCACACGTGTCCTCACTCCTCCCGTACCGTTTCATATTTCAAACCTGTTTTAGCTTTTTCAGAGCGCGCCTGCTCGTTCATCGCCCAAAAAGACGTTTTACTGGAAAACATATTGCAGCCTAAATCCGAGGAGATATCATTTTGTGACATTTTCTTAAGGGGCGTTTTTTTCAAGGAGATGTCCTGGGTTTATTTCCCCACCCCACCCCACCCCCCTCCCCTATCCGAAAATATATCCCGCCGCCACTGCCACTAATAGGGGTAGCTAGGACCCTGTCACTAATAGGGTTAAGTAGATAAAGATTTTCTGATCCCGGAGATCACATTCACAACACACAGAATAAGGACGATTTTGAGGTGAACGGGAGACGCATTTCTTTTTTTCATAGATGTATCAAAATGATCGTCTTACTCAGTGTCTTCCGTCTTAGTCATGAATATTCATAACTTCCTGAATGCTGCCACACGACACACGAATTCGAATGCAGCCAGGGTGAAGATCAATCATTTATGAACACTTTGCATATCAATGTTGACAGGATTGCAAAATTCGATGCAGACGAGGGAGAATCCCTTTACGATTCATGAAATCAACTAATACCCGACCAGATACAGTATACAAACATCCCCTGCGGATACGGCCAGCGGTCGAATGGCACTAGAGCGCGTATGTACAAACATTTAACAGCGTGGACCCTCGCGAGGTAAGAACACATGGCGCATCACAGTGCTGCCAAACTTTACACTACAGTGCTGCCACACTTTACACTACAGCGTTGCCAAACTTTAAACTACAGCGCTGCCACACTTTACACTACAGTGCTGCCACACTTTACACTACAGTGCTGCCACACTTTACACTACAGTGATGCCAGACTTTACACTACAGCGCCTGCCAGACTTGCACCGGTGATGCCAGACATGGAGGTTGCATCCTGGTGCCTGCCAGACATGAACTTTACATTCTAGTGGCTGCCAGACATAAGCTTCACATCCTATGATCCTAGTGGCTGCCAGACATGAACTTCACATCCTAGTGCCTGCCAGACACGAGCTTCACATCCTAGTGGCTGCCAAACATTAACTCTTACAAGAAGACATGAACTCTGTTTTCTGCCAGACATGAACTTTGCTCAGGCTCCTACCAGACACACCACCAACACTCAAATGACCACTAACCTTTCCGAGCCCTTGGGGTGTCAGATGTCGCTTTGACTCGCTGAGGTCCCCCAGATAGGGTCTGTGCTCACCTCCAATCTCCACTTCAGTGAGATGTTTCATTCTCTTTTGCCACACGTAGGAATTGGAGTCGGTTGTCAGAACGCCTGCTCTTTTTCGTTGATGGGTCGGGAGGCGGTGCCGGGTGCAGTACGACACAGGTCAATATGTTAGGCCGGCACCAGGTCTGACAGCTGATCCCGAAACTGCCCACGCTGTTGTGATGGCATCACCGGAGGTTGAGCAGGCACCTGGTCTAGTGGACTTTCAAGCCTCTGTTCCCTCGCACGGGACAGGACGGGCGCAGTTTGTCGGCTGTTGGCCACAAGCCAGTCATCTCTCCAGCCTTGGCAGCAGCGAACACAACGCAAGAACACCTACCCTGCAGTGAGATACCGCTATGCTTGCTTCTCTCGGCTTGAGAAGGGAGTTCGGTCGACGCTGTCGGACGCAGACAAATCTGCATTGGTCCCACGACAGTCACTGGATGCACCGCAGAAGAAAATATGTAGATATTTCTGCGGTGAACGCTTCCAATTCGCGCATCCTATCAGTTCTGCCACTACAACCGCTTCAGTAAGACACTGAGCGAGAATGTGTTGGCATCGCACCAACTCATCGACAGCAGTGGAACATTTGCTAACAGGAGCCACAGTGTTGACCGTCGTTTGGACCTCGCTCGATTGGTCGTCATGATACACATCGGAAATGGCGTGCAGTAGTCTGTGCCGTAAGATCATTCCACACACCCTCTCAACTGGACATTGCGTTAGAGTGGCCAACACTTGAATGTCAAAACATATATTTTTTGTAACTTCTTCATCCCACTTACATTTGCTCATTCCTGCACAAACATGTGTGACATGCAGGAGTTTCATTTCAATTGATTAGCCGTATTTCGAAATATTACTGGAGCCCGTTTTTGTCAGCAAATCCATCGGCTTATTTCGAGGGAACAGGATAGAGAACAAAGAAGCTTCCCACATTTAAGCATTGCTGGGAAGACTTGTAAAATCGTGCCAATGCAATCGCAAATCACTTGGCGTGATTCGAGAAATCTGGACACTCAATATACAAAGTTAGCCGTCTTTCTTTTTGCATCTCGTTACAATTAGTTTATCGTTCCTTGGATGGTAGGATGGTATGGCTTCATTCACATATTGCCTCTGTGTCAATGGGTTAGGAATCATATGACGAAAAGTGCTCTGCCCTCCTAACGTCAGTCAAACCACAATAAATAAATACTTCCAGAAGCTCCTGACGGTCCCACTCCTCGATTCCCTCTTCCGACAAGCGTTCACATTTTCACCGAGGAAGTTCTCCAGCACTGTAGGTACAATCCATGGGGCGTCCTGCCCTCTAACGGACGATGCAGCAAGTGTAAGTGCTGCGCAGGAACCATTGTTCGCACTGCCATCTATCGGTGACACAGCTAACTCAGTTTCAGCCCTCCGCCACTAGGAGAGCAGCGTCCTCATACTGTTCTCGGACTGTTCGCCGTTCGGTCTACGTGGCAGCTCCATGAAGCCATTGTACGGCTTTGTCTTGCTCATGGCGAACACCTCATCGGTGGCGTCGACGGAGCCTTCAGCGGCCTCCGCCCGCGACTTCCCCCAGCTGCGCGGAGAGGGAGAGAAACAACGCGTCAGAATCGTGCTGTGACGTATCAGAGAATTTGGCACACTTACGATACTGATCGTCTCATATCGCCAGCGGCAGAACATGTGGAGTATCTCCAGGTAGTGGTCCATGTATGGATACAGGACACTTTGGCGAATGTCATTTTGGCGAATGCATATTGTCAAAGGACACTTTGATGACACGTCTTTTTGGCATTTGTTACAGGACACTTTGGCGAATGTCATTTTGATGAATGTTATTTTGGCGAATGCATATTGTCGAAGGACATTTGAGTTCATGTTTTTTTGAACGTGATCTTTAATATGCCGAAATATAAATGGCGAGTTGGTTTTTTTGTCCGAAAAGTTTTTTTTGCCGAATGTAAAAATGTGAATGTATTTTTGCCGACATGTAAAAAGGTCGAAATGTCATTTCGTCGAAATGTGAAAAAGCATAGATGCTTTTTGGCGAATGACATTTTGTCGACATGTGAAAAATCGAAATGTCTTTTTGCCGAAATCTTATTTTGACATTTGAAAAAATCGAAATGTCCTTTTACGAAAGTCATTTTGCCAACATGTGAAAAGATCGAAATGCCAGTTCGACGAATGTCATTTTGTTGATATGTGTAAAGGTCGAAATGCCATTTTGACGAGCGTATTCAGCTTCACTACCATGCCCTTGCTTCTGCAACGGTTCCCGGTCAACGGGGAACCTACGAAGCAAGCAACCAATCAGATATCAGTGCACGCACATTTTATGTTTTTGGCGTGCGCATGACGCATGACACTTACACTGACCTGGACGGCCGTAAGCGGCGACGGGCGCAGAGTGCAGACCGCAGTGGGAAATGGAGGCATCAGGTGTGCAATGGAGTGGGTGACGGGAGCCATGCTGTTTGATGCTTGTTCGTCGTAAATACATGCATGTTCCATGCAATCGTTATGATATTAATACAAATGACTTGTATTGCCTAAACCTAGTCTCGGGACGCGTTCTGACCGCACTTTCCTGCTGCAGGAATCCGTTTTGCGTTCTGACCGCGTTTTCCGATTTAGCGGCACATGTGAAGTAAACGCACAAAACAAACTACTTACGGTTCATCACATCCGTATGAAATGATTGTCAATGGATGGCTTTCCCGACAGAAGACGTAAAATATTTTAAACAAATTAAAAAAATAAACATAAAACATTTCCCCCCCCCCTACTGCACTGCATTTCGGCAGTGTTATACATTGAGGTTTCTGTTAACTCTGTGATATTCGGTGTCTCGAGAATCTGTAGACTTGCCGGCTGCTGGCAGGGACCAGCGCGGACAGCTTTCCAGATTCCTGTCTCCACGTGGAATTCCCGAAAATTCCGTGGAATTCGCGGAAAGTAGTCAAGAACGCAATCTTCCGGAAATTCCCGCGAAAATGGATGGTCACAATGCGGCCTAGGTCGACGGAGACCAGTGATAATTGTAGCCTTTTTTAAGATGAACTATTGTGTGAAACTTTTTGAAACATTTTGAAGTGTTTCAAAAAATGGACGATCCACTCCTTAACTACATAACTTTAAAATGCGCTTTTAATCGTGAAATGACCCTCATAATTTTGTAATATGATGGTAAGAATGTAATATGTTACAAATAGCGGTTTGGTGGTAATTAGCAAGACAATTATTTCCAGGTTAAAACTTGTAAAACATTTCACGGACAGATTCAGAATCTTTTCAGCGCAATAAACCCATCGTGAAAACTGTTAATGTTTTCTGCGCACTGTCATCATTCCAAAAAATACGTGTGGCAAAAACAAATGGGGCGTCGAACGATTACTTGTTCAAGTACAGACATCCATTTACCGTTTAGCAGGCTAATCTTACTTTAAGCCTCCGCAACGTAGACCAAAGCCGGTCACAGGTTTTAAAACATGCATGTCAATAGGCAGAAAGCAAATTTGCATGCACCAGCCAGTACGAAACTTTGGTTGACAAATAATGAGTGGCGCGTTAAAGTTCGGAAACAAGATTCGGTGGTTGCATTTTCATTACGGAGATTCCCACAATACATTCAATCATGCGCTATCGATACTTTCCAGAACGGAATATTTCATCAACTTAACCCTCGCCCGGGTAGGGCAAGATCACTGCGTGTCCGGGTAGGGGGGGTGGTATGACCCCTATTGGCGTTTCGCCCCTAATTGAGCTAGTGCCTTGATTACAAAACGAGCGTGTTGGTTGTGACGAGAAGAAGCAATTGAAACCAAATTTCAATGTCCTGGGTCAATAGGTGACCTCTGAGGTCATGCCAATGACCCAAATGTCACAAATCGTAAATGTGTGAAAATTGCATACTGATCGAGCCAAAATGGCGTAAAAACATCTTAGTGTGCCAAATGCATGACAAATTGGAAATCAGCGTCACAAAATGACATAAAACTGCCAAATTCCAAAAAGGTCATGTCAGGTCAACTGAGGTCAGTGACCTCGGTTGCCCTGTGGAGGTGCATGACCCCAGTGGAACATATAATTATGTAAAATATATCCTAAATTTGAAATCAGCCCTACAAACTGTATTAGAAACGACCAGATGCCAGACACAATTGACCTAACGTCATTAGAAGTCAGTGACCTCGGTTGACCTCAGGAGAGGTCAGACGAGATTACAATCTCAGCGGAAGCCACAACTGTCATCTGGAAACACCTTTGCATATGCTCCTGAACAACAAACACTCGGGAACTGCACATGTAACAAGGATTGATGCTACGGGACGCCAGTTGCGCCTGACTTGACCTTGAGAAACAGGTCATAGGTTACGGATCATAAAATTTAGAAGTTAAAAATGTATAAATGTGTGTTAAATTGTTCAAAAGTAAGGTACCAAAAGTTTCGTCGCGATTGGTTGATAACTACGGAAGTTATTTTGGAAAAAACCGAGAGGGTGGTATCCACCCCCTACCCGGGCGAGGGTTAACCCGGCATTGACTAGGGGGCGTTTAACGCACCCCCTCCTGCCGTTTTTTCGTCATAACTCAAACACGATTATCGCTATCAACGTAAAACTTCAGGTACCTTATCCGACATCAATGTCACGTCTTCTGTGAAAAATGAAGCAATTTTGCAACTACATTTTTGAGATATATGGAATTTAATGACGTCCCTACACGCGGCTTTTACACATAAATCAGCTAAACTTTAACAGACCGTACAAAGACAACAAAATAACAAAATGTAATACAATAACTGATAAAGATTTGACATCATAAGGGCTACAAAATTGCAATCTCGGATGTTTAAGTTTTTTTGTTTTTGACCCAAAATTTCAAAAAGTGCATTTTTTGGGAAAAGTGACAATAAAACCAAAATTTGAAAAATATTAAAAAAGGAAGATATGTCAGAGAACTATACGCAAACAACTTACATACCGAATTTCAAAATATATTTTTTTTTGGACTGAGTGATCGCATTTACAGTGCTGGTAACTAGTGACGTCATATTTTGAAATCACGTTTTTTTGCTTTTTTGACAAGATACGGAAGAATAAATGACAGCAATGTATTTCTGAGACAACACTGGTCTAGAAACATGCCTTTTTGGTTCATATTTATCAATACAAATCACATTTTCTGACCTTACTTTAACCTTAACTTGACTTTTACTTCATAAATATGCAGTCTGGTGGTCAAATGAGTATCACTATCACTTTCCATGCGTAAAACCATCCATAAAACATGCGTTGCATAACTTTCGTAGATATTTGGCGCATAGTGACCTTTTGTGACCTGACCTTGACCTTTAATGTATGGCAATAATCTTACTTTCGATCACGCGGGATGTGTATCATATGTTCAAGAGTACTTTGGGTGACTATGGTAGCAATCGAAGGCTTTGGATGGAAAGTATGGCTCATACACGAAAATACATTTGTTTCGACATTTTACCTGACCGTAAACTGACATTTGATTTCGATTTGTAATTTTCGAAGTTGCTTTATATTTTTTTAAATAAGCGCTTTCGAATGCCGCATTGCGCGTCTCGCTGCGATCATTGGTTCGGAAGATAACCAGGGGCTTTTAACGCCCTCCCCCCCTTAGTCAATGGTGTTCAGGTCAGACCCCAGTCAATGCCGGGTTAAAGGGACACTGCCACCTTCCCAAAAGTTCTCAAATGTACGCCGCTTGTGTTGCTAAATATGAAGTATTTGCTGTCGAACACGATTATGACATTTATTTCTCACAAACAGTGCTCAATTTAATAAAAGTTAAGTTTTAATATTTGGGCTGATGACGTCATATGAAAGGAATTTCGGGAATAGAGAAAGGGAGAGGGAGCTATATTGTACGGCTAATGTATGGCCAAATGTAAAACAAGTCGACTATCATCAACATTTAGTAAAGAGTGACGACGTCATCGAATAATGGTCTCGTTTAAATACACTGGGGACTGGGGATGTTACAGATGTCAAAACAAAACTCAAAATTCTTTGTGATTCAACCTCGGTGGTTGTTTTAAAACTTATACTATACATAATTGCAATGCCTAGCACGGAAAATGACTATCTCAACTCAAATATAATGTTAAGATGGCAGTGTGCCTTTAAGGCACATCAACTTAGTTATCAACCATTTACACGTGACTACAATTGCTGCGGATGGCACCATATGTATTCGGCATTCAGAAAACAAAACACATCCACCTTTTAATCCTCTCGACTGCCGATCCTCTATCCCCTGTCACGCCGACGTTTACCCGGGTCTGGTGGCCGCTGGCCACCGGGCAAGTGACGGCCTCGTTAGCCGTCCCCGGGAGTGGTGGCCGTCGTTCATGGCGTGGGGCCTCCTCGCAGCTTCGTCTGCGGGGAAAGGGCCTTGTTCATGGGGCGGCTGCCCGGTCGCGGTTCATTATGCCACTTTACCCCTTCTCCTTCATCCCATGGCTGCGCAATGGTCCGAACGGGCCGAAGCGGTCTCTCCCTAAACCAAAAAAAAAATAAAAAAATCGGGCATTTTAATTGTCGACAAAAAATAGCATTCGTCAAAAGGGCATTTTTGCTTCTAACATGTCGACAAATGGCATTTCGGCAAAATGACATTTCAGCAAAAGGGTATTTCGACCTTTCCAAACTTAGACAAAGCAACATTTGTCAAAACGATATTTCTGCTTTTTCACATATCGACAAAAGAACATTTCGACAAAAAGACATTTCGATCTTTTCACATGTCGGCAAAATGACATTCGTCAAAAAGACTTTCCTATTTTTCCACATGTCGGCAAAAAAACATTTAAACATTTTTTACATTGGGAAAAAAAATCAACAAAAAGACATTCGCCATTTAGCATTCAGCATATTCACTTGTCGTTAAAAAGACATGTCGTCAGAGTGTCCTGCGGCAGTATGCATTCGCCAAAATGACATTCGCCATTGTGTCGGTGGAGACATGTCGCACAGCCCCATCAATGGCTGTACGTCTTGTCTCCACGTGTCCGTACGACGTGCATTATCATCTGAGTGCGATACGTGATCTACAACTACTCTTAAATAACACCATAAGTTACACTCCGGACTCCGGACCTGGTTCACACCACGTCTGAATACTCAGGTGGCAGTTCGGGTTCGGGATCGCCTGCGCTGCATGGAAGAGCACTGCCTCACCAGGGCCACCTGATGTGCGGCTCGCCCTTGCCGAAGTTCTCTCCCTCCTCCACCGTCTCCGGCAGGTGCTGGTGCATCGTCTCCGGCAGAAAGAAGGACACGAACGCGCCCAGCAGCGTCACAGTGCCCATGATGATGAGAGGCAGCACGCGGCCGTACGTTTTCTGTAGGTATATAAAGCCGGGGACAGACAGATAGGTGGTCACGGGTTTGTAGTGCTTGGCTGCCACGTGTAGGTCTTAACCAACAGACCATAAGTGAATAATTATGCCGAGTTACGCCCACCTGCAACTGTGGTATTTTCTTTGAGTCAAAAGGGTAATAAAAACCTTGTAGCAAGATAGGTACCACTGTGGGGAGGGCTACCGGGCTTTGCTGCACACTAAACGTCCTCTACGAGCTACCTAGGTCTACGAGGCACTTAAAAGGCTAGGCAACCTCAGCCACAGGTTAGCTACATGAGCAACCGTCTGACTACAATCCTAGTGAGAATGCGAGCGTGAGTGGTATTCGTCTGCTGAGCTTCGAGGGCACCCGGCTGGTGGGGACTTCGTCTGCGTACACTGTGAGCTGGTGGGGGACTCGTCCTCGCACTCTACAACTGTGACAGGTGGTAGGCAGGTGGGACTCGCAGCCAGCTCTACTGACACTAGGTAAGCCTTAGTTCTCTAGGAGCTGGGTCTGCGATGCAGACTTCCCGTCTGCTACAGCACTGTGAGTGGCGTGGCAAGATTCGTCTTGCTATATACGCGGTCCGCACTCTGCTCAAGCCTGGTAGGAGGACGCCCTCGATCGCGAGCTACAGCTCGCTCGGGGAGAGGTGGGCAGTGAGCACGAGCGGCTCTCTGCGTAATAACCGGCGTAGAGGATGAGACTGGATGGAGATGCAGTCTCGGCCTCACCAGCTAGGCGTGACAGTCGCCTTGGAGCCGTGAAGATCTCTCCGACCTGGATCGAGGGCAGAGAAGTGCTGCCGGACTCCGTCCGCTGATCAACACGTTAGATTGGAAGCGTGGCGCGTGAGACAGTCCTGTCCTGGCTCAGCAACTGGAGCTCTCGCGCGGGAGAAACTCTTGCGCCCCACTATTCACTGCTCGGAGCTATGAGGCGTCGAGGACCGCTCGTCAGCCTCTGCACTGAGCACCTAGCTCGCCAAGACGGGTCGTCTCGTAGTCGGATTCTGCTACGCAGGACAGCTAAGCTCTGTAGATCCACGACTCGGGTCAGGGGACTCCGAGTTCGTGACCACATGAGTGAGCATGGAGCTGGGTGACACGCTTCCGCATCCGTAGGTCGTGGTCAACCTGATGGGGTGAGTCCCACCGTGGACCGCTGCTACCCGCAACACCAGGACCAATGTAGACAGGTCACTGAGCGCCGATATCGGACCCCGTCCTGCATCACAAGACGGTCTCATGTGGATGCCGCCCCGGACAGCTACCTCTATCCACTTACGTGCTGCCTGAGGAGGGTGAGCTCGCGGTCCTAGCGTAACAGTTATGGGTGTAGGGGTCATCGTGTCGTGGAACCTCCGTCCACTGGACGGGTCACAAGAGTCTTAGTGCAAGAGTCAGACGGCTGTCGGCGACCGCTCAGCGCTAACCACACACTCGCGTGAGACTGGCGGGCGACCTACCGCGTCTTCTACCACCATCCCATGCCTGAAGACGCGTGGTCGGGGATCTGTTGCGGTCCTGACTTTCACGTCGAGATGAGGCTGGCGATCGGACTCACGTGCCTTAGCTCTTACAAAGCACACTCTGAGCAGGTGAGGCAGACTGTAGAGGTATGGTGGCACCCTCACGTCCTGCACGCAGGGTACAACTGATGGATATGACCACACGTCCGTGGCGCGGCCACACAGCAGCTCCAAATGCTCAAGCACAGCAACGTGAGGTGGCGTGGGACTCGGATCTCGCCAAACACAAAGACGGTCTCTGTGCGAGTGAGGTGGCCGGAGGACAGGTCTTGAGCCTCTAGCACACGTCACAGGGGCAGAGTAGTTGTCACGTCGCACGAGGGCACAGGGTTACCACACGTCACCCAGACCAACAGCAGCAACGCCATCCACCAGACGGTCTCTGTGGATGGCAGGACAGCTAGCTCTATCACACGTCACAGGGGTAGAGTAGCTGTCACGTCACACGAGGGCACAGAGTTACCACACGTCACCCAGACCAACAGCAACGCCATCCACCAGACGGTCTCTGTGGATGGCAGGACAGCTAGCTTAAGCACACGTCACAGGGGTTAGAGTAGTTGTCACGTTCACACGGGGCACAGAGTTTCCACACGTCGCCCAGACCAGCAGCAAGCAACTCCATCCCCAGACGGTCTCTGTGGACCGCGCCAGGACGCTAGCTTCTAGCAACACGTCACAGGGGTAGGTAGTTGTCACGTCACACGAGGGCACAGAGTTTAGCCACACGTCGCCCAGACCAACAGCAAGCCAACGCCTCCACCAGACCGGTCTCCTGTGGATGGCAGGACAGCTAGCTCTAGCAACACGTCACAGGGGCAGGGTAGCTGTCACGTCACACGAGGGCACAGAGTTACCACACGTCACCCAGACCAACAGCAGCAACGCCATCCACCAGACGGTCTCTGTGGATGCGACATTCACGCCACAGGAGGCGCGGCATTCACCACAGAATACCCGACTCTCACGCCACCAAACATCAGTTCAATTCCCCCGCCTTCCTCCCAAGCCACCTCACGTCTCAGCCTTCGCCACGCCACGCCTGACTCACCTTTGGGCACCAGGATGCAGCTGATGCAGGCGAGGCCGCCGAGAAGCATGGTAGCGCAGAGGCTGGCGCGGCGTCCCCAGCGCTCCATCGTGTACATGATGATGAGATAGCTGGGCACCTCGACCATGGCGCTGATGAAGAACGCCAGGTAGTCGGAGACGCCCAGGTCGGTGGTGTTGTAGCTCAGCCCGTTGTACACGATGGCGTTGGCCGTCCAGCTGAAGGTGATGATGAGGAACTTCTTGCGGATGTTCGGGAAGCCGAATAGTAGGCAGCGCATGGAAACGGGCGCTGGCGGAGCTGACACAGCGTTCTCTGGCTCGTTCAGCGCCTGCAAAAGCGGAATGTCTCATTCGAAACGTTTCGTTCCAGTTCGTTTAGCTCGTAGGGATGTAGCTCGTAAGGGTGTATACTCTCCGAAATGGAATTGCTCATTTCGGTTCGTTTAGTTCCTTGGGTAGCGGAGTGTTGGGTGGATGCTGGTTCGAAGACCAGAACAGAGTTTGGTCGAACGGCGTCTTCGTTGGATGTGGACCCGGAAGTGATAAAACAAAAATATACGCTAAAAAGAACAACAGCTCTTCTAAGGTATAAAATAGGTGATACATCTGGAAACTGGCAAAGCCCTGGCAAATAGCAGGAGGGCACCGTTCAACAAAGAGTAAAAATCAGAGGGCTAGAAACAGGGCCTCGGTTAAATAATTCTCACTGGGGGGCAATTCGAGAAAAAAAATGCTTAGGTATATGGTTAAGCGCAGGCACGTAGCCAGGATTTTTTTAAGGGGGGGTCCAAGGGCGGATCCAGCCGGTCGTTTGGGGGGGGGCAAACCGTTTTTAGCGGACCTTACCTACTGCCAATTTCGAATTTCTTCCCGGATTTGGTCCGCTTTATTTTGCAACCACACGATTTCTTTCTTTTTTTTCGTTTTTTCGACTTCTTTGGATATCGAAAAAGGAAATAGGTATTTGTTGTTTAGCGCGAAACGAAGTGCGCGAAATTTTCACGGGTCTCGCCTGATCAAACAGAGAAACATATGCGATTCGCATTGTAGAGAATAAAAAATTAAACGCTAAAAATTCATTCAATTCACAGCTACGTGAACCGAAAACGATGGCGATGGCTTCGTTATGACGATGGCGACCGATGTGACGCCGCGAAGTGGTCCGTAAAAGTTTTATTTTACGTTCTTGAAAAAACTAAAATGTAACATTTGGAACCAGGACTCAGATAACCCCTTATGTGCCTGGTTGCAACATCTCGATCTATGATGCAAAATATTCGACAATAATGTAGTCTTAATAAATAAATTGCCTTCGCGATAGTAAATCACGATGACCGGTGGCCAGTAATGCATTAATAACTTAGGTATATTGGGGCAGATAATAACTGTATACATATGCACCAAACGGCAACATACAATTGGTTCAACCAACCAGCTGCCAAATGGTTTGAAAACAGGCAAGTGACAAACGGTATTCCGCACATAATGGTCCCTGCGATCTGGAGGAGCCGCGACGAAATGGCTTGGGTAGCATGCGTCCTGGCCTGGATGCCACTATTATCATTTGCGTCCAGCAACTTGGACACCGCAGAAGCAAGCTTCCATGTGCCGATGTTCGCGTCTCTGCGTTCGCGTCACCTTTTTTCGGAAATCGGCAGACTAGCTTAACATTTAGCCACTTGAATAGTTCATTATTTGATGCAGGGCAGTGGGACCTGGGGCTAGACATATAAGGTTACCGCAAGACTGCCTGACGCTTTTGTTTGTTTATTTTGGGTTTATTGGGCACTGCCAAGCGCTTAATTCATTTCATTTTCACCAAAAAAACACATTTTTCCAAATTCTATCATTAAACAATGCGTATAAATTGTCATGCCGCGAAGCGGCGCGAAATTTTCCGAGGTTTTCACTGTGGAGGCGTATTTTTGACCGTGCCAAAAACAATGTTTTACAGCTGTACGGTCCGACGTTTTGGGGGGCAAAACATAGTCTCAGACCTTTGTGTGGGAACATGGCCCCTTTGCCCCCCCCCCTGGATCCGCCCTTAGGTGGGTGGCACGTCATGTAAAATCATATTCGCTCCCCCAGTCTCAAACTGTTGTTAAACCGCCGCCCCCGCGGGTGTGAGACGGGAATAGGTCGGATTGTCTAAACAGAATTGGCATTTTATCTATGAAATGGTCTGCTCGGTGGGGCGCATGGCCCCCGTGCCCCCCTTAGTTACGTACGTCCATTGATACTCCTTTACATATGTATAGTAACGGATACATAAGTGTGATGAAAACAAGCGTAAAACACAAATAAAAAGTAGAATAATAATACAATAGTGACTGAATAAAAATGCTAAAATTAAACACGCCATCTTCGAAAGTCCACACCTGTGCAATGTCGAATTTTAAAAAACGATTGGGCGATCGAACAGGACGAAGCAAAGGGATTCCGCCGCGCCATTTACTTACCAATACATCTAAAATCGGTTCGAACATTGACACATTTCCTGACGGAAGATCTAGCATTTTAAAAGCCAATTTTAAACGAGGCTCTGCCAGTGCTCGGCGACAGCTTAGTCGTACCAGGGGAGGCATCTGACGCCCCCCCCCCCCGGAATAAAAAATCAACCCCAATGAGCATTAGGCAAAATCAACAAATGTCGTTACATACCTAGCTCGTTTAAATGCATGTCGAATTTGTCACATTGCTCAATCAAAACTTTACAAAGGAGAGAAACATTACTTCACGATATTAAACCGTTTCGTCGATGTGATGCTGATAAGGTGGGTTAAGGTAGTATAGTTCCTAGAACTTTTTTTTTTTAGAAGCTTGATATTTCCACGGATTCAACCGTGGCTGAAACCATGAAAGATGATTGTCAGATGTCTGATCATAAGGCTAGAAACAAAGCGCGAACCCAGAACTGCAAAAAAATGTTTGACATTTAAAATCCCTCAACAATATCAAACAATAAAAGCAATCCATTAGGTTTTCCTTCTTATGAAAATGGGATTAAATAATGCAATTTATTTTCGAAAAATTTATTTGCTTTTGAATTATTAATCATCACCGTCAATTATTTCTGAATTTCAGCAGTTTTTGGGCATTGGCTTTTATTTCGCCTTGGGATCCACCATTTGCCAGAAAAAACATGAGAGATCCGAAAAAGCATCCTTTTGGGGACCAACTAACATATGCGAGGCGCTGGGATAGGGGCACCCCAAAACGAATATTAAAATGACAGCTGTGGTCCACACGGAATTTCGAACCGACGCAGACGAGGATGTGTATCCCGTCCTCTAGTCTCCAAAGCTACCACAATGAGTGCTGCAAACGGCCCCGTATTATTGGTTTAAGTTGAAAGCATGCGTCAGATGACGCTTTATTTACTTTAAAGACCACACGATATGCCACCTACGAAACTTTGCTCCCACTAGGGCGGCAAAATTTGCGTTACTGGGCAGAAAGCCAGCAGTCTCCTGTGGGTGGAATTTTTCCTTTCCCCTCTCAAAAAACATAGCTATCGCGGCTATCCAGTAAAAAAACGTCAGGACGTGACTGAAATATTTTTTTGTAAAGGCTGACGCGTCATTTTTAATAGTATTTTGGTGCCCGCTCGTGAAGAAATAACTCAGTTTCACTGAGGGGGCAAATCGGTTCCACTGGGGGGGGCAAATTCCTCCACTGAGGGGGCAATTGCCTCCCCAGTTAACATGTTATCCGAGGCCCTGGCTAGAAAGCAAGGTGTATAAATCAGAGGCAATATAGGAAAGGGAAAGGGGGACAGATGAGAAAACGTCAAAAATGTTTGGTGGCTCGATGGGATATTTAAGCTTGAGCGCATTGTGTGGCTATGCTTCATGTGGTGATTTGCTAGTGTTTACTGTTCGGGCCATGTTCACGCCACCTTAGCATCTTTAAAGACCTGCCGACATGCGCTTACACAACATGCATGATGCTTTTTCCGACACAAAGAAGTATAAGAAAAGCAGCATAAGGTAAACTGGGGCAACGCGCTTCATAGTCTCCTCACCTTAATACTTTCGAGATAGTTTGTCGGTATAGGCTTCTTGTTGACCTTGGCTATTTTTTGCACAATTCGTTCGGCTTCCTCCATACGGCCCTTCTGGATCAGCCATCGAGGAGACTCTGGGATGATCCAATAATATCTAGAATCAAAGTTTATCTTGGCTCAGTACAGTGGGGTACAGTCAAGCGAAGTGGGAATCCATTTTATACTTGTAATGAGATGAAATTGTAAGCAAACGGAAGGCTTTCCTGGAAAAGGTAAAAAGTTGAACTGCGTGGGTAGTAACCTAAATGCCCATAAATGTTTAATTTGCCAAACTCCAGCATAACAAAATGACAGTGCTGCGGTAATACAAATATTGTCGCGCTGTGTCGGCGGATTTAAGAGAATATCCAGATAGCGTTTATAGTCTAATATAAAATATTGCGCCCCAGAACTATAAATGTACAAAATGTTATATCGATCACACAGCAATGTCAAGAAACCGGTTATCACGCCTGCCCATAAGGAGAAGAGCAAGCTGGGAACACAACTGCATGGCAGCCCTCTGTGCCGCATGACGAAGTGCCGGCGTGTGGTCACGAGACTCACGAGACAAGGAGGACGCAAGGCACGGACGAGACTTGAGCGCGTGTGGTGGTACTACGAGACAAGGAGACGCAAGGCACGGACAGACTGAGCGCGTTGGTGGTACTCACGAGACAAGGAGCACGCCAAGGCACGGAGAGACTGAGCGCGTGTGGGTGGTAACTCACGAAGACAAGGAGGACGCAGGGCACGGAGAGACTGAAGCGCGTGTGGTGGTACTCAACCGAGACAAGGAGGACGCAAGGCAACGGACAGAACTGAGGCGCGTGTGGGTGGACCTCCCACGAGAACCAAAGGAGGACCGCAAAGGGCACGGAAGAGGACTGAGCGCGTGTGGTGGTACTCACGAGACAAGGAGGACGCAAAGGCACGGACAGACTGAGCGCGGTGTGGTGGTACTCAGAGACAAGGTAGGACGCAGGCACGGAGAGACTGAGCGCGTGTGGTGGTACTCACGAGACAAGGAGGACGCAAGGCACGGACAGACTGAGCGCGTGTGGTGGTACTCACGAGACCAAGGAGGGACGCAGGCACGGAGAGACTGAAGCGCGTGTGGTGGTACTCAACGAGACAAGGATGGACGCAGGCACGGAGAGACTGAGCGCGTGTGGTGTTACTCACGAACAAGAGACGCAAGGCACGAGAGACTGAGCGCGTGTGGTGTAACTCAACGAGACAAGGAGGACGCAAAAGGCACGACAGACCTGAGCGCGTGTGTGGTACTCACGAGACAAGGAGGACGCAAGGCACGGAGAGACTGAGCGCGTGTGGTGGTACTCACGAGACAAGGAGCACGCAAGGCACGGAGAGACTGAGCGCGTGTGGTGGTACTCACGAGACAAGGAGGACGCAAGGCACGGACAGACTGAGCGCGTGTGGTGTACTCACGAGACAAGGATGGACGCAAGCACGGAAAGACTGAGCGCGTTGTGGGTGGTACTCACGAAGACAAGGAAGGGACGCAAGGCACGGACTAGACTTGAGCGCGTGTGGTGGTACTCACGAGACAAAGGAGCACGCCAGCACGGAGAGACTGAGCGCGTGTGGTGGTACTCACGAGACCAAGGAGGCACGCCAAGGCACGGAGAGACTGAGCGGTGTGGTGGTACTCACGAGACCAAGGCAGGACGCAAGGCACGGAGAAGATGAAGCGCGTGTGGTGTATCACGAGACAAGAGGGACGCAAGGCACGGAAGAGACTGAGCGCGTGTGGTGGTACTCACGAGACAAGGAGGACGCAAGGCACGGAGAGACTGAGCGACAGGATGAACCAGTGTCGACACAGGTAGGCGAGGCCGGCCAGCAGCGCCATCGCGCCGGCGAAGAAGCAGCCGATCACCATGCCGGCGAACGTGCGGTACGAGGGCCCCATCAACTCCAGAGCTGTGGGAGGAGGTAGCAAGCAGGTCATCTACACTGGCATATCACTCTGTTAACAGTGGCTCATCTTCGTTGGCAGGTCACTGTTGAACAGGGTAAAGGCTCAGGTTCTCCTGAACAGGGTGAATATTAAAGTTCTGAACAGGGTGGAGATACAAGTTCTGCTGAACATGGTGAATGCTCAGCCGCTCAAACAAAGGTGGTCTGTATTCTTTTTTCGCGAGCATTTAAGCAACATTTTGTGTGCTCTTGACATAACCTTGTTCTGTGAACTATCACGGTTGCGTTCCTGAACTGGGTTTTGGTTAATATGAAGTGGGTAGCCCATCTACCATGGATATCGAAGAAATGCATAACGTTTGTGATAGGGGTGTCGCCACAAAGTTTTGAGTGGGTGCTAAAATGTGTGAGACGATTATGTTTGAGGGGCAAGCCCACTGGCGGATCCAGGGGGCATCAGGGGCAAATGCACTCCCCAAACCACCTGAAATCGGCGCAAATTTACACATTTCCTGATGTAGAAGGACAGCTACGCAACTCTTACCAAGAAAAGTTTATTTTAAAACGTCTTGCAATGCAGAAGGGAGCGAAATCCGATGAGTTTGTTAACTTTGATGAACTTTTTCGGTGTGATGCCCCTTCCCCATGGCGCCAAAAAAAAAATAATCCTAGATCCGTCAATGAGCCAGCCTTTCTGTGAAATGTTTTTAAATGTTTTGGTATGCAATCTTTAGTATATGATATAATTAAATAAACAAATTACAGATTTAGGCGATATCTAACTTTCTATTTAAAGAAAGTCTGTCCTTCTGTCTGTCTGTTCGTCATCCAACATTTTCCTTATACCTATTACAAGTAATACAAGTTATGTAGTATCGACACATTAGCATTGAATAGTATCTAAAAAATCATTTTGGAGATTGCATGACAACATGTGCATATATTATTCCGCTCCCTACATTTTCCAACATCAAACCATCCTCTTACAAATCAAGATCATGTCTGACTGTTAGAAAACAAATAGAACGACACAACTTCCACCGATAATACCACCGTCCGCCCTCTGATGGGTGGAACTTGAACTATATGCCACGAGCGAGGCACGGGTTGCGGTTCGTGCACACCAGCGCCACCTATATAGAATCTCAATGACGCTCAATGTGCACACCAGCGACACCTATAGCACGAAGAAGGGATTTAGCAGCAAATGTAAAAAGTAGGTATAGCCGTTTGCACCAAATTGAAACGTCTTAAAGTCACAAACAACGATCCCTTGAAGGGTCAGTACCTCGGTAATATGACGAATAAAAACATACAAATGCAGTCTGCATGCATAGATTGTCCAGCGGAGCGGACGGGTTAATACTAGTTTTCACTTATCAATAGATATGGATACATGATTCGAGCTCATAATAAGTTTATGAGATACAAATAACCGTTTTTAAAAGAACATATGCGTCTAGACTCTAGAGTCCATTCGTTCAATTTGGCATACCGTCATACTAGTTACTAAATCTGGCAGCGTCATGGTTCACAGGTCGGTCTTTACATTGTGCAATGATGTGCTAGAATCGATTCACTGGCCATTGCATTGGGCGAGTCCATTATGGCGTCAACTGAGGGAGAGTCCGTTGGGCGAACATAGCGGTCAGGCCACGAATGTTTCGGAACATTTGAAAAGATGCTGTCGTTGAATCTGGCATCACACCCAATCTTTAAATAATTTATTCTTGCTAATTACCACCTACCGCATTTTTAACTTATTTATTCTTTACAACATGCTTTCAGATTGGTTATGTCAAAAAATGTTTTATTTTAAATAAAATATGTTCTTTAAAAAATATCATACCAACATATTAAAAAATTATGAGGGACATTTCAAGACAAAAATCACATGTAATGGTTGTAAATTTCAGGAATTGATCAATATAATAAGACTTGCATACCAAAACATTTTGAAAACATTTCAGAAAGATTCATAATTTTTCAGTGCAATAATCCATCGTGAAAACGGGTAATGACGACGGACAAAGCAAAACCGCAATTTCTGGACGTGATCGATCTTAGCTCATTCACTTGACCTGGAAGGTCATCCGTCGACCTCAAACCTAAAACAGCCGCCCCTCGTACAGCGAAGGTGAGAAAGCGTAAGGCGGGGTTTAAGAAAGGATTCTACCTAACGCATGAAGCGCTGCGTCCTCGCCACCGCAAATCACTAGGGAATCACAGTTCACACTATCCCTTCAGAAGGAAACCGATGACATTCGCCCCACCCCCTCCACCCACATGTCGCCTATACTCGCTAGTTACCACGATTAATCCCTAGTTCTAATGATGTGTGGGATGTTCTTCTGACGGTCCCAAGGCCTAGCCGCGCGGGCAGTACTTCCCACAGCGGCCACGTCTTCCACACATGAGCCACATCTTCCACGTCCGTGGGCCTCATCTGCGCGGGCAGTACTTCCCACAGCGGCCACGTCTTCCACACATGAGCCACGTCTTCCACGTCCGTGGGCCTCATCTGCGCGCTAATACCAGCTCTCCGATTTCCCGGCAGCATTCGTTGGTAATAGTCGGGAATATACGGACAGTACGAGAGATAGAGGATATCGGAGGGATGAGATAGATCGTCCCGCCCTCCACAGACCCAATCGCCAGCGATCGCCTATACTGTGTGATGTGTGGGCGCGGGGGGGGGGTGCATATATATATATTTATATATTAATATTATATAATACTATATATGGTGTGTGTGTGTGTGTGTGTGTGTGTGTGTGTGTAGTGTGTGTGGCGTGTGTGTTGTGTGTGTGTGCTGTGCGGTGTGTGGCGTGTGCGTGTGCGTGGCGTTGTGCTGTGCGTGTGCGTGTGCGTGTGCGTGTGCGTGTGCGTGTGACGGTGCCGTGTGCGTGTGGCGTTGCACCGTGGCGTGTGCGTGTGTGTGTGTGGTGTGTGTGTGGTGTGCGCGTGTGCGTGTGCGTGTGCGTGTGCGTGTCGTGTTGCTGTGCGTGTGCGTTGCGGTGGCGTGTGCGTTGTGCGTGTGACGGTCGTGTGCGTGCTGTGTATGTGTTGGTGTGTGTGTGTGTGTGTGTGTGTCAAAATAAAAAAGTCAATCAAAATATTATGTCATAAGTTATGCCATCTATAGGGACCATTTCCAATTTCCAATTCCAATACACCATTTATAATTTCCTACCCTTTGACGTTTTTTTTTATTTGAACGTTTTGCATTTTGCTTACAAAGTGGCCTTTGTACGCTCTGATAAAGTTAACCCGCACCGGGCCAGGGGTGCTTAGGCACCCCCTTCAGGTTTGTCAACAATAGCGGAAAAAACGGCGGTGCGCTGCGCCACAGTTTTTGGCATAGCTGCTTAGGCATCGATTATCCACATGTTGTGAAAGTTTTGAGCTCAGGTATTCTTAGGTCAGGTAACAAGATCACGTCAAGTGACTTTACCTCCAAAAATGTATGTGGTCGTGTAAGCCACAGTCTTTATCCGAGTGATTTGAAACTTGCAGAATTTCATAAGCTCAAAAGTTGACCTGTAATTAGATTCTCTCATATATTTTGTATCAGTTACCTAAGGTTAGGTGAATTTCCTGACCTTCCCATTACCTATACCTAACTGAATGGAAAAATACACAAATACTACCTTTTCAAAGAATGTGCATTTAGATCAAGCCAGTTCTTGCAGTATCACGTTGTTTTAGCTTATTCTTGATTACACAGCTGCAATTGTTGCCAAGTGACCTCTGCAAGATCATCTGAGGTCATCTGTGGTCACCAGCATTTGTTTGCTAATTACTATTTATATAATATAGATAGAAACGTTTAGATTGCGCAATTTTGCTTGTCTCGTCGAGTCACATCTCCCTATATGCAGCATGACCTACATGGGTCATCAAATGACCTTGACCTTAGGTCAAATTTTGAAGTTGACCTAACCAAATTACCACTATAACTTTGTTAAAAAACGCCTTGACGAGACAAACACGATGGCGTAAAAATAGTGGCTCTATTTTCATGAGGTCAAAAGTTATTCATTTAAACAGTTTTGTCCAAAATAGCACTTTTGGCATTTAATAACCACTGGAGCATCAACTATTGCCCTGAGCTGAAATCTGAGGGCTTGTGTGGATTGCAAAATTAAAGAGATTTTGATTGCTTTAACACGCGCACTAGAGTGAGTTAGAGCGCATCTTTTGTGCCCCCCCCCCCCCCCCCCCGCCAAAAAAAAAAAAAAAAATGTGAATATCTCCAAAACAAAGCGGCGCAGGGCGGTAGTGTTTGTTCAACATTTACGTCAACGCAATAGCGGATCGCTTGACGATAAAAAGTCGAAATCGGTCGGTAAATTGTTTAGTTATATGGATTTAAATTCCAAAATAGCGGCCAGAATCGAGGTCGGCGAAGCGATATCTTCGGTACAAACAATTAGATCGGGACGATTAAAACGCCATTTGGTATCCAGTGTCGATGTTCATCCCCAAAACAGAACTTCAGACACATTGCAGTTGACCTGTGACGTCACAGAGGTCAAATCCCAAGAAGGTGACATTTGACCCAATTTGACCTTCATGACCTCGTTTTACCTTTAATATATTAACCTAAGGTCACCAAAATTTCAGAAAATGTAGATTAATACAGCACCTACCTACCCTGTAAGTTTGAGTGTTCTAGCAATCATACTTTCTGAGATCTCACGGGAGGGCTCTAAAGTGCCCCCCCCCCCTCCAGTGCGTGTTAGTGGCATACCCCTCTCCAGTGCGCGTGTTAATACGTCTGTTCCTCTTTGTCATGGTGTCCGAGATACATGGGGGTTTTCGAATCGAAGTCCTAAACTGGAAGATCTGACCTTTGATGACCTCTGGTTACCTCAATATTGACCTTAAGTTTCAATATTGAGCCCCCAAAAAATTACCAAACTAACTTCTAATTTGGTTGTTGAGAGCTTTCGAATAGTTTTCTTGTTTTTGTCTACGTCGTATAGGAGCCGAGATCGAAGTGCCTAAGCACCCCTCCCTCTGTGGCAAAGCGAAGGTGACGCCGAGCACCGGCATGGCGTGGGCGAAGTTGATTTTATCGTCAAACTTGTGCGCAGTGACGTCACTATTTTTTATATGTAAAGAATGTATCAACGAAATTGCTTAATTTACACACAGCAGATGTAAATTGATGTGGGAGAACGTACCCTATGTTTCGATAGCGATATTAGCTTTTGAGCTATCGCGAAAGTTTGACAGGGGACAAATATTTGCGCACACTCGGTCAATCGCGGGTTCGCAAGCTCCTTCACTTATAATTGTTTTTGCAGTGCAACGAAAAATAAGCGTTTATTTTATATGCATATTTAATTTACATTAATAGACGTGTAAAACGAACGTTTTTTGCGCCCATCTCCGTGCGCTGCAGCAGGTAACACGGCGCTAAGACTCTTATAAGATGTCCATCCAGGGCTTTTTGACACCTAACCTACATACTCATCAGAATCACTTTAGTTGCTGAATATTCAAAAGTCCGCCAATTCACATACTGGCATAGATTAATTATCAATTAGTCGCAGAGAGCTTCGCACTAGAAGCATTGCTCTAATTACAACGCTAAAGCATATATTGTTAGCTCTGGCCAGTGCGCATTATAGGTAACATCTTCGGCTACTTCTGTTTATAGTGACGATCGTTATGAGTCTTGAAATAAAACAAATGCAAAACAGAAATATAAGTAAAAACTTAAACTAAAGGGGCTTCAGACGTGAATTTTATCGTAACCAATAATCAAAGCAATAGCTTCATACCGTAATACAAATATATTTGACATTTCAAAAGAGTAGGCACACTCCCTTTAGTGCTAGCCTCTGGCAAGCCCTACCACACCACGTTCTCAGGGGATAATAACACGATAGTTATAATACGCATATGGAATAATACTTCTGAAACAATGTGTTGCCAAACATTACAAATAAGCGTTGTACACACAAGTAACACATAAGTGTTTACCAATGTGAAAAGGAATATTGGCTCACGCTGGTGACATTTAAGACAAGAAAAGCGTCTGTCATGTATTGTGGACTGTTGGCGCCGGTCGGTCGTGCTGCCCCCCCCCCCCGTTGACCAAATTTCAGCTCGACTGGGGGGCTGGAGCTGTGACTGGGGAGTGTCTCTTCCCGCTTAACATGCTAGACGAGTCCCAGGGCTGAGAGGCTCCTAACCACACACCAAATGTAAATACAATCGGCTCAGCCGTTCCCGAGATATGCAATAGAGGTGTGCACGTCCGCACGTGCAGAGCCACCCCACCCCTGACTTGTGGAATTGCGGCGGCTGAAATATCCCTAACCACTCACCAAATTGGAACACAATCGGTTCAGATGTTCCTCAGATATAGCATAGAGGTGTGCACGTCCGCACGTGTAGGTACACCCCACCCCTGACTTGTGGAAAACAGGCAGCTGAGAGGTCCCTAATCAGTAATGACAAACCAAACTTAAACACAATCAGCTCAGCCGTTCCTGAGATATGTAATAGGGGTGTGCACGTGCACATGTGCAGTCACCCCACCCCTAAATTGTGGGAAAGTGGCGGCTGAGGGGTCCCTAACCACACATAAAATTTGCGCACTATCTGCCCAGCCGTTGCGAAGTTTTTGTGCAGGGCTAAAAAAAACTGAAAGCTGGTCGCCGACCGGAATATTTTCCCCAAAATTGGTCGCCGTACCATTACCAATAGCTTTAAAAAGAATTTAAATAATTAAGGCTTTATCGCAAATGTTTATCGCATCTTAATCTTTATTGCAAGTTTCATCAAATCGAAAACTCAATCAGATTTTGGCTTCTGTACCTTACTGCACGGTTTAAAACAATATGCCTAGTAAAAGTTTATTAGATTCCCTCTGCAGTGGAAAATATGTCAAATTTGGTCAAATTTCAGCCATAGGGGGGCTAACGCCCGCCCCCCCCCCTGGATCCGCCTAGTGCCCTAAGCTTTCCCCCTTTCAAATTAATGAATGTTAGGTTAACTTCCACCCTGCCAATTACAAACGTATTTGGATAACTTGGAGCTCTTGAATTCCAAAAATTGGCATCAGGTAGGCATGTTGAAAAAGAACAGGCACCTCAAACCAGCGCAGGGGTCACTCCCTGTGCATGCCAAGGGCCCTCAGAGACAATGTGTTTTCAATATTGACCCAGGGGCCTCTCGGGCAGTCCAGTGAGCTTGATTGAGCCCATTAGGGGTCCAGAGCCTGTCCAGGACCTCTTGAAGCCATGGTCCAGGGGCCATTGAGCCCACTGGGGTCAAAAAAGCTGTCCAGGGGCTCTTGAGCTGACAGTTCCGGAATGGAAATTTTGAACCGTGGTAAAGCGACACCTACAGAAGATATAATTTCCATCCTTTTTCAACAGTTTTTTTTATTTGAAATGACCTTTTTTCCAACTCATTTTTCCGACTTTTGAGATTATTTT
Organism: Semibalanus balanoides; assembly: GCA_014673585.1. NCBI lineage: Eukaryota > Metazoa > Arthropoda > Thecostraca > Balanomorpha > Balanidae > Semibalanus > Semibalanus balanoides. The sequence goes on from VOPJ01008496.1 coordinate 104,633, forward strand.
TCAACTCATTCTTTTTAATATGTAAAAAGCCAAAATATTGATCAAGTTTGTTTAATAGCAAAATTGATAAATTCTTAAAAAATAGACTCTTTTTTAGGTATAATTGCCCACTCTTTTCCTCATATTCATTCTGAAATTTCCACTATGCACCCTGGCTTTAAAGCAATCCTAGTACTACTGCTGAGCATGTCCAGGCCAATAAGTTGTTGGGCCTATCGAACTTGTCAGGGGCCATTAGAGCCATTGGTCTAGTCAATCCACGTAATTCAGACGTTAAAAAAGAGGTCTTGTAAAACTAAAGTGTCCAGAATCTGTAGAGTGGCCCAGGGTAAATATTTTTAGAGGGAGCAACCATGACTGGCTTGCCCCCCCCCCTCTCCTGAAGGTCTAGCTGCGCTTCAAGCCACCCTGCATGAGTTCTGTGTTTTTATGTGATTTAACATTGGACCTAGCCTAAGAGTAATTATCTAAATAGCATTCTTCTGAAGTTGTTGGTAATCATAATCTTTGACTAAGACCTGTTAACTGGCCCATGTTTGGTACATAGTTCTTAACAAGGGGCAGGTGGTGCAACGCTGTTTGACGACATAAACTAGTGTTAATAAATAAAATCATACCAGACGTAATCCTTTACAGCATTATGGTCACAGGGACCCACGCTTTAGAACGCTCCTACTTGGCATTTGCTCGCTGCGCTGCAGAAACTAAACAGGGGCGATAGCCCTCCAACACCCCATACCATCTTGTAGAAAAACCTAACCTTCAGTATAAACACATATGTAACTTATTTTACGCTGTAGGGTTAGGTTTTGACTATGGGCCTTTCCAGTCGCTCCTCTTTCTCCTCTAGTTGCTCCAACTGCAACTGCTCTGCGTTAAAGAATACGACTGACGAAGTGGGAGCAGCTTTGAGGAGGTTAGAAGTGCGACTGGAACAGACCCTATAATATGGTCGAGGGGTTCAAAAGGGGCAACAACCCCCAGTAAACTCCACAGCACAGCCAATGATGTCATCTAACCAGCTGACATACCACCCACTCATTTTCATAAATGATACACTATACCTGCAACACATGCACAGCTGATTACCAATACCAACAGCAACATAGGAACCTTTGTCAAATATTATCATTACTTATTTTCCATATCACGGACATTTCCCAATTTTAAGATATTTCTTTTTTTTCTGAGGAGCTTGTCCCTTTTGACCTCCTCAGATCAACATCGGCCATAGATGGCCAGTGATTGGACTGATTGGGAATCAATAATACCTCACACAGACTCACCTTCTGGTTTAGACTTCCAATCAGCTTGAGCTGCACCATTGTAGCAAGTCAGACTGACATAGCAAATGTAAGCATAAATTAACTTGTCAAACTTTCACACATAATTAATTTTATCAACACAGCTTAAATAGTTCCAAAGATGTGGACTTAACAAATACAAACACATTTGACATACCTTGCTAAAACCAAAAACAAAACACATTATAAAAGTCAAACAAAACTCAGAAACCATATTCGAAACAAATGCGCAAGGTATGATGGTCCTACTAAATTGTCACCATATTTAGTTTACAGCTACGCTTTTGTACTATACTCACAGTTTAGAACTAGGATGACTATATTTTCGAAGATATTTTGAAAATAAACATTTAAAGTGATTAAACTGACTGGTATAATGTGCATTAAACATAAAATAATAGACAAAATATTTTATGTACGTTCCCAAAGCATAGTTATTCCGATCATATATACTGAAATTCGAGCATACCCCTAATCAATATACCCTGAGAGGCACCCGTGCACACTGCAAACGCAGTGCTCTTTCCAGCTGTATTTGGTGCATTCTACTACCAGGAGGGAGACCATACCCACCCTCTGCGACCATTCGCGGCGCGTAATCGGCGATTTTTACAACCACTTTTGCCATAGTTTAACGTTTGTGGTCGACAAAATCGCCGATTTCTTCTGTGAGCTAACGTGGTCGAACTTTGTGTTCGTGGTAGGTTTTCCTGACTTGGTGTAGGAGGGCCATCAATACCCAGAAAACCTAATTTAGTGATGTAAAAAGTTTATTTTTTATATGGACGTGAAACTAAATTAAAACTTATATGAAATCGAATGAAACTAAATATTACAGGCGTCGGTCGCTACTCCAAGTCGGCAAAAGTTGGATATCTGGTCGCCAGACGCATCGCAGGCACGCGTTTTTTTTACCCCTGTTTTTGTGAGCAAAAAATTGTCAACACCCTCACGCAGCACGCTCCAACGGCGCCACGCGCAGTGGTAGTCACCCACATGAGTCGACACTGGTCTCAAACAGGGTAGGTTGGATGGGGCCGTGCAGCAAAGAAGTCCGCTTGTCAATCGGACGTGCAGTCGCAGAGATATATGCCGGAGCGTAGGAACGATACGAAAAGTGAGGGGTCCAGCGAAACTTCAAACTCGTCTTGATCGCAACTCAATCTCCCTTCGCGCAATGTCTATGGAGATTTGAGCTATTTCGGTCTTCGCGAATCTGTTGCGCTTTTTAATTGCTATAACGAAGTAAAGTTGTTAATTTTAGCAGACAAAAATGGACACAAAGTGAGGGGACCATGGCCCCCGTGGCCCCCTGCGTTCCTACGCCTATGGATATATGCTTCTCAAAAGCGTCGCCACGGATCAGGCCGGGCCGCTCATATTCAGATTGTTTCCATGTATCACGGAAGGACGAGCGAGCGCTGAGCGCTCGCTCGTAATAAATACGCAACACGTGTATTGCGGGACAGCATACCTACTGAACTAGGGTGTCATGCGGAACAGTATGTACTGCTTCTTTGAAAACAGCATCTACTCCATAGAGATCAAGTACCCACAATAATCAAAAACCGATATGCTACCGGAGATGACAGTTATACGGTGTACATGGGCCTGCCCGACAATGATGCGTGCATGACTATAACCAAGGAGGCAATGCCAACAAGATAACAATATAGACACAAGATGATACAAAGATAAACAATGACTCTAGCAATGTTGCGTCAATCCACACTCAGTCACTCACCCAGGATGAACGGAATCTGATAGAGCGCAGGGAACGTGAATCCCACCAGAGTCCTGATGGCCGTGTACATAGTGTAGTTTGTCGAGAAGCTCGACAAAATGGACAGCGGAGTGGCCACCAGCATTATGGCCAGGGTGGCCGTACGTCGGCCCCATCTGTCGGCGAGCGTACAGAGACATGTATCACGGGGTCACTGAGCAATGATAGTACAAACTACAAAGGCATGTAACACGGGGCTCTGAGCAATGAGCATGCATAGACAGTAACACGGGGAACTGAGCGGCCGGGTGACGTCAGCGGACGGTCGAGTGACGTCAGAGGGAGAGGCATGCATGCATGCATACATGAGGTGACATACAGGGTCCGGTGGCGCGAGACTGGCCGTTATTCGCGTCTGACAAAGGTACACGACACGTGCCAGCGGCGACTGTCTGCATCTCCCAGCTCAGGAGAGATATTACACAAGCTACTCTGATGCAGGCTGGAGTCGATTTAGCTGAGCTTGTCGACTCATATCATTAGAATGTGCGTCTTTTGCAGGTAGTGCAATATTCCAGCTGAAAGAATGAATGGAGAGTGCATAATACTTAGCCTATCATGGGACATGGATAACGACTTACTTGAAGGAAATTAGGTATTCACCTTATATTTTTAACAACAATTTCGAAGGCTTTCGTTATAGTACCTATAACAATGATGTTGTTTGAATTTAAGAATTAAATAAAATTATTATTTTTATCTACGTTGTGAGTTTGAAAAAGCAAGTACCTACTACATAGGGCCATACAAGAAGTATGTGCGCCAAGAAGCGAGACGACGCCCCTGATTGGTCAATGAAATAAATCACGGGCACTAAATAGGTTGCCGTTGAAGCGCATCGATGAGCTTCTGATGTAATTGCAAGTTTATATTGTCTGTTGATTGTTGTGTATTCTTCAATAATTACATACAGGCCCGTAGCCAGCCCGAAATCCCAGGGGGTGCACAAGGCACAAGGCACACTGGCACGAGTTCAGAACTCAGGAAAGCCTTAAACACCTTAAGTACAGGGGGTGCACAGAGTAGCGCCAGGAAGTGCACTCTAATCACAGGGGGTGCACGTGTGCACCCGCTTGGCTACGGGCCTGATTATATAAAGCATAGTTTTATATACAGCCAGAGACAAAATTGTACACAACTCCTTATGTTGCAAATAAATGAAGCAATTAAAAAAGCTCGCAACCACTTTACACTTACTAGGCAATCGATAAAGTGCCTCGGTGAACTGCTCATTTGGTTCCCTTTGCATTCAATGGCTGTACCTTTGCATCCTTTGCATTCAAATATTGCAGAGGATCGACGAGCATATAATGACAACAAGCGGAACGCAAAATATACTTTCCACTCTATTGCGTAAGCAGCAAAAGGGAAAAAGACCGCAGTTTGATGAGGACCAAAAGAACTTGCAAGTACCGGTGGTTACAAGTGTGGAGCGCTTATCAGCTTTAACTTGAAATATCTTTCGGTAGGAAAGTTTTAAGTAAAATATGATGAAATTACAGCATGTTTTGGTCTCGTCTGTCGGTTTCCAGTAATAACTCCATTTTTGTGGTAGAAGGTGAATATTTCCCTTTAAAAATGACTTGTTTTCGAGGAAGGTAGTATCATTTATATGTATTTTATCAACTGCATTTGCAAGCAGCGATACCGTATCAGACTATTCAATGGCATTGGTTTTCAAGTATCATATCATCATGTCAGTGCATGAGCTTTGGAGCAAATGCAAAGGCGATCACATTTGACTCACAAGCTTCAACCTTCACACTAACTTAGCAGTTATCGCACAATAATTCATAATAAAAGCTTGATCAAACAGCAAAAACCAGAGTAACAGAACACTCGCTAACGTGGAGCCGATGCTCAGAAAGATGAAAAACGAGACAACTCTCCGCTTTGTGTGACGTTTGTGATATTCCATCTCAGAAGTGGCAATGTATTGGAGCTTCAGCTGGACCAGCGGAGAGTGGCTCCGCGATGGTGAGAACTTACTTGTCGGCTATCCAGCCGAACAGCACGTTCCCGAACAGACTCCCAGTGTAGAACAACGTGGTGCAGAAGCCCGGCTGCCACTTGGTCCTCGCACACCAGGTCAAACTGAAATGACACAGGGATAGTGAGTTCCTCAAATCCGGCTGCCATCGGTCCTCGCACACCAGGTCAAACTG
>VOPJ01008497.1:0-21952 GCA_014673585.1 Semibalanus balanoides
ATGCTTTCCATTCCTAGGATACGCATGATATCAGCCCAATTCCTTCTTTATCATGTTATTATAGGCCATTCTTGAGACCGAGGTGCAGTCTTTCTTCTGGTATCCATACAGGGTCAGCCGAGGTCATCCGAGGTCACCAATACCTTTTTTGTTAATAACTCTCGATACAATTGAGATAGATAATTGAAAACAGCACCAGTATGTTTATCTCGTCAAGACGCGTCTGCCCAATGTGCAATATGATCCTTATTGGGTCACCACTTGACCTTGACCTGAGGTCAAATTTTTAGGTTGACCTAACCTGGTAACCATATACATGAATCGAAGCGCCTTGACGATAAAAACGCGATGGTGTCACAATATTGTCCCTATCTTACTTACGTAAACAGTTATTCGTGAAAATATTTTTGGCAAAAAATAGCCTTTTTGACTTTCGATGACTCTGGAGCCCACAACTGTTGACCTGGAGATGAAATTTGAGGTCCTGTATGCGATTAAATTTAAATTTGCTATCTAATTTGGCTTACTTGTTTGCTCCTAGCTATATAGTTTTCCGAGATAAATTGGGGGTATCTGGAGCTAAGTCCTAAATCTGGAAAATTTTGACCTTGATGACCTCTGGTGACCCTAAATATGACCTGAAAAAATTTACTGAAATAGTTTCGAAGAGTTGCTTTTGCGAGCTCTCGATGGTGTTTTTGGTTTATGTTAGGTCCCATAGGAGCCGAAGTTAGAAGGGGCGTCGAAAAGCCCCCCGCCCGAGGAAGGTGGCGCCGAGCACCGGCCCGGCGCGGGTTAACCTGAAGGTCACGTGACCAACATACAAATTGTAAAGTAAATATATATAATTATATATATATATATATATATATATATATATTATATATAGTATATATATATATATATACAGGGTTGGCCAAGTTTTGCCCAACTGGCCAGTTTTGCCCGGTTTTTAAACCATGGTAAAACCGTGGGTAAAACTAGTTTTGGCCCATGTGGGCAAAACTAGGTGGCAAAACTATTGCCAGGTGGGCAAAACCCCACCGCTTTTTAACATGCGCACTGAAATGTTTTTGTGAATAGTTCCAAGACGAAGCGGTACATGGCGGTGAGGTTTGTGCGACATCAATGGAATTAGAAAATACCCTGGTAGGCACTGAGTGACAAATGTGACCGACCAAACGACATACAGGAGACGGTTTGTTTATGCTAAATAGCGTCGAAACGCGGAAGTGCTTCAGATGCTTTTTCCCTCTGCAAGGACAGTTATTGTTTTTTGACGCATATAAATATTGGTATATAGAATCTTTGGAAGGTAAGGATCATTATGGTGGGCGTGCCGTTGCTGTACATTCTTTGGTTATTTAATAATACGGAAATGTGTAATGCCATTTCAAATATGGGATCCAACAATACTGAATATTAATTTGTTCATACCATAACTTTGAGGTAATTTGCTAATCATAACTTGGAGAGCAATTTGTGTGAAAATAGTTTAAATATAAAGCTTTGGACGGAAAATATGAACAATCAACTAAAATACATTGTTTTTACCCTTGCCCTAGCAGTGACCTGACATGTGACCTTATTCAAATATTTATCGTATGCTTCTGATTCGTCTCATGAAGAGCTTTCTATTGCCGCCTTGCGCATCACGCTGCGGTTTTAGATCGGCAGATAACGAGGGGGACGTGTTCGGCTTGAAGTGGTTGGCGGGAGCTCTCTGTATGCCGAAGCTTCGCGCCTTCGACGCTTAGGTGGGCCGCATTTGGTCCCCTCCCTACATCAAAGGCGCGCGACAGAGAGTGGCCAATCCGGGTATTTAATCATCCATGTGGCGACATTAAAAGAACATAATTATAGTTTGATCCCGTTTTAACGCCAAAATATAAAAAAAATCCGTTGGTAAATGTTTCGACTATATGGTTTAACCTATATGGTTTATAACGTATCCACGGGGGCCATGCCCCCTGGAAAAAATAATTGCCCACTAGATACGAATGAGATTCTCTGACGCCCGACCCCATCCCCCCGGTCAGCAGCATATGCCTGAGGAGCATTTTTTTCCGACTGCCCCCCCCCCCCCAGAAAAACCCTGGCTACGTGCCTGCCTTTCAAATACAGGTTATGTCGCCAAAGTGAAAAGGAAAACTACATTTTGTAAGTCATTAGTCATGTACCTATGTTTTGCTTGACATTTGAGTATCCCAACTTTAAATTGACACCACTGTAGCATAATTAATAGGCTCAGAAGTAAAAAAGCAGTTAAAATCGTAAAACGAGAAAAATATAGTTTTACATTTTTAGTTCCGATCGGTTTTGGCCAGTTTTGCCAGTTTAGGCGCAGTTTGCCACTTTCTCCGGGAGAAAACGGTCTGTAAACCTAGTTTTAGCCACTGGCATCAGGGCAAAACCCTTTTGCCCGGGCAAATGCCAACCCTGTATATATATATATGATATAATATATATATATATTACCATATAATATATATTATATAATATATATAGATATAATATATATATAATAATATCATGAAGGATTATAATGCTACTTTGTGTGATGATTCGATTATTTATATGGGAGATATTCGCTATTGAAAGTAGAGTTGTTTATCGGTTTGTTAAAAATTGCCTCAGGCTAATCCTCGGAAACTATTCGACGGGTGAGGCTGAAAATATTACAGCAAAAAATATCCAGCAAATCTATAAAATAAACATAATGCCGTTGGTTTGGGGTAATTAGCACTATTAGGTGCAAAGTTATTACCAGAAACGTGCTTGTGATATTTATTTTTCCTGCTGAAATGATCATGTTCAAATATATAAATAAAATACTTTAGAGAAAAAGACTATCTCCACATTTTGTACTATCGAAGGCATATGTATCCAAGTATTTTTTGACGTATAACAAATTGTCACTTTTGAGTGGCCACATTTTAAAAACACGTGACTTGTCCTGAGGTCACGTGACCATTTTTTTTTTATTTGAATAAATTATTATATGTCATAAATATTTTGCTCATGAAGATTTTAATTATAAATTGTTATATGATTCGGATAATCTATAAGGGAGAAAATCGCTGATGAAAATTAGAGTTTGTACGACTGCGAAGAATTGCCTCAGGCTATTACTCAAAAACTATTCGATGGGTAAGGCTGAAAATGTCACAGCGTTAATTAGCAACCCATATAACCCATAATAAAAAGTGTTATCGAAATCGGAGATGTAGGGTGTTATTTCGCGACTTTTGTGGTCGATCTGCCATGGAATGACCCAGTCAGGCCCTTCTTGATAAAGAGGATACAATTTTTAGTGAGTGACCTTTTGAAAGGTCATTCAAGGTCACAAACACCTTTTATCAATAACTCGTGACACGAACATATAGAGATCGTAAAATGGTTCAAACGTTTTTCTTGGGCAATACGCCATCTTTTGATATGCAGTTTGACCTACTTATATCATCCCCCCTGACCTTGACCTTGACCTTGACCCGGGTCAAATTTTCGATTTGACAAAATTTTGGTATGATTCGAACCGCAATGACGAGAGAAACACAATGGTATCAAAATAAGTGCTTCACCTAATTAAATTGGGCCCCCCCTTTTTAAGAATTTAAAAAAAAAAGTTATTACGAACAAACTTTTGCTAAAAAAACAGGTTTTTACTGTATTGACCTTTAAGCCTAAACCGTTGACCTGAAGGTTCATTTCTGTGCAAAATATGCGAAAGACATTAAAATGCTCTCCAGTCCCTTTTTCGGATTCCTCCTAACTGTTCCATAGTTTCGAGATATTGGCAATGTTTCCTGAAATATCATGTTTAGACAAATGTGTATTTTGATGACGTCATTTGACCTTGAAGATAGTAACCCAAGGTCACTAAAGTTTCACACAATAGAGTTCATTGTTGACCCTAACTACATACTAAGTTTCATGTTCGTAGCTCTTTTGGCAGCCGAGATCTGAAGGGGGGCGAATGAGCCCCCCCCCGACAGATTCGTATACTTTTCATCCCTCCAGGAATAGGGTTAGGTCATTTTGTGACGCTGATTTCAAATTTGGCATGTATTAAGCATAATGAGATGTTCCTTTACCATTTTGGCTTGATCAGTATTAAATTTGCACACATTTATGATTTGTGACATTTTGGTCTTTGACATGACCTCAGAGGTTACCTTTTGACCCAGGTCATTAAAATCATACTTCAATGGCTTCCTCTTGTCACAAGCAATACGCTCTTTCTTTTTATCGAAGCTCTAGCTTAATTAGGGGCGAAACGCCAGGGGCTCGTACCCCCCCCCCCTGCTTACCCGGACACGCAGTGAATTTGACCTACCCGGGCGACGGTTAAAATACCTTTCATTTTGCATCATCTTTAACCAAATGTAGTGTTTAAAGGGCATTCTTTCCCCCACCCTAAAAAAAAAAAAAAAACGGATTTCGGCCACTTAAAGGGAGAGTGCCACCTTGCGGGCCGATATTGGGTTTTTGGTGTGTATCGGTAGTTAAGCGTGTCCGATTTCACCTGCAATTGTCTGGTTCCTGAAAACTGACCGTTAGATCAAAAAATACTTTAGCACCCTCCAATGATTGGCAATTTCATTCTAAAAATTGGAATCGCCTACGCACTATTTTGAATCACTTCTTTGCGGGCTAAAATTTTCTTTTGAAATTTGCCAAACTCAACATCATCATTCCGTCAGTCAACTTTAAAAATAAAAAGCGTATGCAGTTAATTAAATGTTTAACAATCTTAGCCTCTTTAAATAAAATAATCCTAATAAAACAGCAAGAATAGCAAGAATATTTGAGGCTCGACTTTGGGCTGTAAAAGTTATGTGACATTACCCTCTAAAACAGATAGACGATTCAAAGTCAGGCCGCGGCGAATTCAGACTATGGCTTTGGGCGCGGAGCCATAGGCTTATACAAACCGGTAGTGACATCTAGTGGTAAGTATCTAAGTACTAGTACTAATATCTAAGCCTAAGTGGTGTATGCCATCGCCCAGCAACTGTCACATTTCTGACGACAGATTAATTCCCAAACGGATTGAAATCACGTATTTTGTCCCCCTCATTCACAAAGCAAGTGATAGAAACAATACAGTTTAATATGCAAGAATAATTAATGAAAAACATGGCGCGTCAGCTTTACGTAGCGACATCTTTTGACAAGTATCTAAGTACTGGTAGCGTGTGCCATCGCCAATCAAGGGCGGCTGTCATTAATTTAGTGCTGTGCACAATCGGGGCAAACGATATGGAGTGAGAAAAAAAAATGCTTTGCCGATACATTGCTTTAGGGCATGTTTGAGCAAGAGTATACATAACAATTAATTCCCAACATTCATTTAAGCTGCTTTTTATAAATCCTCCCGAGGTGGCACTATCACTTTAACCCTATTAGTGGCATGGGGGCTGTTTTTGTCCACTTCTCATGTTTTTTGCCTATATCTCCGGAACAGCTTAACCCGCGCCCCAGTGGGCCTCTGCATTTCTTTCGCTCGACTGGGGGAGGGGGTGTTTGATCACCCCACCCCTCTAACTCGGCTCCTGTTGCACGCATACAAAAACAAAAAATATTGTTCGAACCGTTATCAAAATAATTTCGAAACTATTTCATATTTTGTCGCTCACGTCAAAACTCAGGTCACCAGAAGTCATCGAAGGTCAAATTTTCCAGTTTTAGGACATCGCTCCAGAAACCCCCAAATATCTAGGAAACTATGCTATCTAGAAACATACGTTCAATAAGCAATCGCTAGCCATTGTAATTTTCCAAAGCATATAAGTTCTCAAAATTGACCTCAGGTCAATAGTTTAGGCTCTAAAGGTCATTCAAGTAAAAATGCTGGTTTTTGGCAAAACATACTTTCGAAAATAACTTCTAACCAAATAGAGATAACGCAATACAATTTACGCCATCGTGTTTGTCTCGTCAAGGCACTTTGGAATGTGTCAAATTTGATCATGTTAGGTTAACTTAAAAAAAATGACCTCAGGTCAAGGGCAAGTGGTGACCCAAGTAGGTCATGTTGCATATTAAGAGATGTGTCTTGACGAGACAAAGACATTGGTGAAAGTTACACTTCCCTATCTTCATTATGTTTATATTTATTGACGAAAAAGTGTTGGTGACCTCGGATGACCTCAGATGACCCCGTAAGGTTCCCTGAGCAAAACCTTGACTTGGATCATACATAATATCCTGTTATAACATTGTCCAGAAGGAAATGGATTGATATCGTCGAGAAAAAAAAAACATTTTAATATTTATCCATTTGTATTTGACGTTGGACCCCATCCACGCCGGAGCGGGCTTTTCCGCGGCCACATACAAGCATGAGAAACACGAAAGATGCACAAATCCTAATATCAAAATATTTCAAATACTCGCTCATACTCGCGCACACGCAACACACACACACACACACACACACACACACACAATCACAACAAACACAAACACACACACCCTATACAACCACACACAACACACACACACACCACACAACACAACCACATACACATTTCACACAATTCAGCGGATCAGCCAGGCTACTCCGGTCGAGGCATGACTTTATTTTGGTCTTGAATGGGCATGGTTGAGTGACGTATCTCAAGAGGCGGTCATTGTAATTTTTAACAACATGGTATAGAAAGCGCGCTTGCAGCCTCGTCCTCACGCGTGGAAGGGCCAGGTCCGAGTTTTGTCGCGTAGAGCGGGAGCGGAGGTCAGAATTGACCTGAAGCTGGGAAGCCAGAGCCTGTGGCTCCCCTGTGTTTCGAATTTTGTGAAGTAAATTTAGAGAGTGCTGTCTGTACAACTGCTGGGCGGTGGGCCAGCCAAGCTCAGCTCGCACGTCAGATATGAGATCAAATTTACGTCTGCCAGATATGACACGAAGGGCAAAATTTATATTTTGTCAAGGCGTTGTATATTCTTCTGCGCGCCATTGCCAGATACTGCTAAGCAGTACCGGACGTGTGAGACCACCAAAGCATCTACAAGAGGTGGCAACAGCTCGCGGGGGATGCTGTGCCGCACGTGCAAAAGTCCAATAAGGATACCACTACATTTTTTTACCAAAGAAGACACGTGCGAGTCCCATGTAAGGTGCTTTTCCATTGACTTATAATGGGGAGGTCACAAAATTGACCCGACCTCAGGTCAGGACAGCGATATAAAAAATCCGAGATGCACATTTTGTAGATACTGATGACTTGATGTAATCCTAAAACTTGTATATCGATCCGTTAAAAACTGTGGTCATGGCACGACCGCAAACTGTTTTGTAGGTGGGGTCACTTGACCTGACCTTGTGACCTGACCTAACCCGATACAAAACTTGATTTTTTTGCAAAATGTGCGGAAAGGATTAATGATTAGTTATAACAAATTTGGCGGCGCTACGCGCCGCCGTTTTTTCGTTATATTAAACAACAAAAAACAGGAGGGGGTGTTCAAACACCCCCCCCCAGTGGGGCGTGGGTTAAGGTAGCCTCATTAAATTTGGGTACTTTTCCTTAAAATAATTTGAACGTGTTAAGTCAAAATTTTGAGTTCTTCAACTGAACAGAGGCGGTTTCAGGGCCAAGTTTTGGAAGGATTCTTCGGCGACATTTGGCAATAAAACGGAGATGCGATCTTCTCGGCTTTTTCCTAACTGTCTCACATATGAAGGAGTTATATAAGTTTGTGATTTCAACAAATTAAATTAGTTGATGTTAATGATATATATTACATTTTTGCACGGCAGAGGCGGTTTCAGGGACTTGAAAAGGGGAGGTTTCCAAGAAGTATGAAACGCTTGGCTGGCAGTCAATAAAGCTATGTAATGGGCATTTATAGCTATACAAATATTTAAGATAGTTTTGCCTTGTATTATTTGCATAATTTTGGACATATAGAGTTTAATGGGCGTTTTCAGGCACAGAAAAAGAGGGTGGCTAGGATGGTTATGACGATATGCAAGCGTTCACGGCGCAATAAACAAATAGTTGGGAATTATGTATGCACATATGAGGCCAGGAGAGGGAATGAAGTTTTTGCAGAGGCGCGCTCAAGAAGCGAAAAAAAAGTCACATTATTGCAAGTAAACTGATATGCATGGGTCTACAATGACAAAGCATACTGCAGTTTTCTAATCTATCTGGTCTGGCTAGGGGCCTTCCAGCCTGCTCAGGCGCTCTTTCGACCTGATAAGAAACTGCGCTGGCTGCTTTTGCACCCTACCGACATGCTGAGGGGCCCCTCCGACCCGCTCAGTGGCGTCACATCGGTGGCCATCATCATAACGAAGCCATCGTCATTGTCTTCCGTTCGTATTAACCCGCGCGTTACAGGGTATATTCTGTAACGCGACTTACTTATAGCCTGTGATCTACAAAAGACTGCACCGATCTGAAAAATTCGAACGGCATTAGATAGCCCTATCAAATTTGTCGAGGGAAACCTAATATTGTTATCCTCAGGGCAAGGCTGTATAAACCAGGTAGAACACTCCGGCCGCATAAGTGGTGACAGCACTAATTTAGTTGCGCGAACCCAGGAGTCGCTGTGACGTGAAACCGGGGGACGCGGCCGGCCGGCCGCCGTACACAATACATTAGTGCGTGGGTGCCTCATACTTAGATCGCGCTTTGTTGCTTTGTTAACCGGTCAATTGCAAAACTTAGAACATGCGTCTATTTCACAAATCATGCGTTCTGGCGATGCCCTGGAAAACCAGCAATCATACCCATTTTTGCTATGCTACACGTGCGCGAAGTTCAACCTCCGGTGATTACGGCCGCGGCCGACGGCTGCTCGAAAACGATGCCAAAGATGCATCTCTGATGCCAATTACCCTGGCGTGGGAAAATATAAATGTATCGGCCAATGAATTTGCCTGAGGAGATATTAAAGCCTCATCAAATTGATTTGTTATTTTTGGCATTGCTATTCCTTCTCGTGGGGGGGGACATAGTACGAAGTACGCCAAATACTACTATTACCGGGTCTAATTTCGGCGATATCCGCTCAGCCGTCAATTAGGCATTTTATTAGTAGTTAGTAGGTAGAAGGTATCGGGATATTTGTGTGGCCGACAGAGAGCCTTCCCTGAGAGTGGATCTCGCCTTCATTGGTGACCAGGGCCAGGGGCGCAGCCAGAGGGCTGATAGGGCACGTGCCCCCATTGGACTGACTTTTACACTACATTATCAGCGACGTCACTTTTTGGGACTTTTATGGGCCCTGTAAAATAAGTTGCCTAAATCCCGGAGTAATATTTTTTAGCGTCATTTTTTTTTTTTGGGGGGGGGGGGTGCCCTTTGCCGGAGGGGGCAGCCCTGGGGATGCCGTGCCCTCCCTTGCCGAAGTTCTGGCTGCCCTCTGTGGGTGACCTTACCGCGCCATTGCACTGCAATAAATATCTTCATGCAGTATTCATTATTCCGGCCCGGACGTTCCATTTTAACGCCAACTTTGCTTGTCTGCATGTCATGAACTGCAATGGCCTTTGGGCCATGCCCCGCCCAAAAGATCTTGAAACCATGATTTGCCTCCCAAAAAATGTCGAACTAAAGTTTGCTGTCAGGTTGACGATATGGGCTTTACCCCTGCCCCGACCCCCCCCCCCCGCGAGTTCACAAACTTCTCGCGGTCTTACTGATGGTCTGCTTACCCTCCCTCCGAGGGTCACGTAAGACCAGCAGTATTACTACTAAGAGTAAGAGTGGTGTCTCAAGACTCAAAACCTAGGTAATAACAATATCAGTCATATCGGTATATATTTTCTAATCTATTTGTAGACGGTGGCACAATTTAAGGCCTAACATCGTTGAAAAATACTTAAATTACCTGACCTACAGCCTCCTTCATGTCAACAATTGTCGCACATGTGCAATCAGCAAAGAACACAGAGATTTGGGTAGAAACTTCAAGCTTACGAAGGTATTTTAAGGTAAATACCTGACTATCTCCACCGATACAATTGTTATTTCAGCTATCATATACGCCTTTAAATATTGTCTTACGCTTCATGAAACTTTGTAAATGCTGAAAAATCTGCACGCACACACGCCCGTACATTGCCAGCGAACCAACATGGCGAAGCCGTCGAAATGTAAACAAACGATTCTCCTCCGGTTTCACGTTTTCCAATCACGTTCGGACCAATCAGCGTCGAGACCTGCTCAAAGACTGATTGGTCAATACTAGCTGATAGCCAAAATACAGCTTTATGAGTAGTCTGATAAACACGGCCAAGATGTGCAAGCTGCTCGCGGTTGTCACCACTTTTACCAATGTTGAAGGAGCCGGATTACACCCCCCTGCCTCAGGGTCACCGTTGACGTCACAGGTCACGTCAAATAACAAATGTTTGACCGTGCCATCAAAGTCCGGTGGTCGGCATAGTCGCGCAAAAATGCGATATTTAACGCATAATTAGTTGGTAAATCGGTATGATTCGTGCATCTGGTTCTTCTTANACATCATGCTTGTTCAGGACTTGTCTCACTTGCTGTGCTTTGTCTTCAGGCAGATGATCCAACTGAACTTGCTGTTCCTGTAGATACTGCTTTGGATACAGCTCATCTTCCTCCAGGATGCTGTCATCTGCAATGTCAGCTTCAACAACACATCGACACACTGTGACAGGAGCCTGATGCACAGGTATTCCAAAACAGGTGACCTTTCCTGTTGCAAAGTCAATGCTCACCTCTGCAGCTCTGAGGAAATCTGTCCCCAGCAGGATGTGGTCACTGCAAGCCACGATCAGGACCTCCAGGTTCACCAGTCCACCTGTCTCAGAATATGGCTATTCCCAGCAGGTGCACATCCATGCACATGAGACTTTCCTTGCCAGTTCCGACCACTCTGATCCGACTTGTCTCAGATTTAGACAAAGTTCTTGCTTTTGACTCAGATCCCAAAGTCTGGCCTCAACTCCAACAGTCAAGACCTGAGGTGATGTCCATTGATGCTCAATCTCCAACATACATGGTCTTCCCACTGTACCCTTCTGGTTTGACACAACAGTTTCGAGCAATATGCCCCGTTATTCAGACATTTTCTACAGCTTAGTGCGCCCAGCAGTTTTCCTCATCATGGCCCGTCAGGGTACATTTCCATCACTTTACTAGCTGAACTGAAGCTGAAGAGTTTTGACGACATTCCTTGCCCAAGGTGCCCTGGTTTTCCTCAACGTGTAGCAACCACGTTCTTGAACACGTCTTGAGGCAACGTTGAGTGCTGCTGTTTGCTTGAAAGCAACGTCTGTGGTGAACAACTGTCAACTGAAGTGAAGTCCTCATCACCCAGCTTGTGAGCCATTCCTTGGAGCACCTTTCACTGCCCTGGACAATCAGAAGCCTTGACATTGAGCATCCGACAAGTCTGGTAGGGCACTGCTTCAACTGAACTCCGCAGACTTCCATGAACTCACGAGGTGACTCACCCGTCTCAGTTTTTCTGCCTTCCATGCTCTGTAAGCACATGAGTTTTCAGAACTCTGGTTGCAAGAGTTAAGAAACACTTCTCTGCCCTCACATCTCCTTCAAGTCCAAGCCCTCCAACTCGGCTTCGAGCCGTGAGGCCAGCCATACTGCCTTTGGATTTTCCCCAATCACAAAAACAAGAGCAATTCACGGGCCACAACAGCTTCTAGCCCTGACAGTGTGCAAAACCGTCTAAACTGTGAGAAAAACTGACCTGGCTCTTCATACACAAAGCTTGGTGGTTTCAAAGATAATGGCATCCTGATTTGATCCCAATTTCTGTCTTAACTTCCAATGAAAACACGTAAGGCAAAATCGGCGCATCAGCTTCTTCAGTCTCATCCGATTGAACTTCTGGTCTTAATCCCGCCGCTGAATGTTACGTTCGAGGGGGGGGGGTGAGTTATAACATGCAGCACAGGCTACTTGAGTTTGAACTTCAGCCACACAGGCTTCCGAGTCGGCACCACACAGATCGTTCCACGAAATCACGATTGTATTAAACCTCGCAAAAACCCGCGAACCCCGCAGGTACGAATACAAAAGCGTGCTTTGTTTGACCTCCACCAAGGTTCCTAAATTACAAGAGACTAAAACCGATGCCATTCCTAACACATGCAATTACTTACATTATATACCCCTAATACGTCCACCAAATGTGTCAGTATTTTCAGAAACACCCGGTACTGACCGGTCAGTACAGATGCATCCGTCCTAGGACGTTTACAACTGTACTAGTACGTATGCATCTACACTGAACCCACCAAGGACGTTTGCATCAACACTAGTTTGTTTGCATCTACACTGATTTATTATACGTACTGTAACATATATATATATATTTAAAACATGCTTGGTGCATACACGGCTTGAAAGACTTATAGGTAATGACTGAACGTTGACGGCGTCTGGTGTTCGATCACACCGTAAAAGTTCGCTCAAAAAATGTTTTTCGACATCGATAACAAACTGAAAAGAAACGAGTACAAATACTTTGGCAATCCCCCCCACCCCCCAACGATCAACAAATGTGATGGATCTCACAGCTTTGAGGTTTCTGATTCCAAAACCATGCAACCAAACTTTCCCAGTCTGAGATAACTGACAAACTGACAAACGTTTGTCGAGATGATAGGATTACAAATGTAGTGAAAAATAAGTTTAAAATAAATTTAAACTTACACATACACGTGTCAGACAAATTAGTGAAGAAAAAGACAAAATAAGGATTACCGTTTTCCACCAACTCCATGGAAACAGGAGTGCGTGAAAGCTCCGAAGGCGTTTCACAGTTTATCACCAGCGGCGGTTGATAACCCGTCGAAACTTACCGAGCCACACCGAATCAGTTTTAATGGCTCCCTTCTGCCGCCATGAATACCTCAGGAAAATCGTTTCCCATACCCATCAAAGATCTGCGAATAAATCTCGGCCTTCTCGCAGCCATCCACCGGGATCACACGCGGCCATAACTCCTCAGCCGAGCGAGCAGAGCGAGCAGACCGCGGCCCGATCACTGACAGAAGGCAGTCACTGCAGAGATCACTGACAGGAGGCAGTCACTGCAGAGCGCGGCCCGATCACTGACAGAAGGCAGTCACTGCAAATATCACTCACAGGAGGCAGTCACTGCAGAGATCACTGACTGTAGGCAGTCACTGCAGATATCACTGACAGGAGGCAGTCACTGCAGAGATCACCAACTGGAGGCAGTCACTGCAGAGATCACTGACAGGAGGCAGTCACTGCAGAGATCACTGACAGAAGGCAGTCACTGCAGAGCGCGGCCGGATCACTGAACAGAAAGGCAGTCACTGTCAAATTATCACTGGCAGGAAGGCGTCACTTGCAGAGAGATCAGCTGACTGTAGCAAGTCACTGTAGATATCAGCTGACAGGAGGCGTCACCGCAGAGATTCAACTGACAAGAAGGCAGTCACTGCAGAGCGTGCCCCGATCACTGACAGGAGGCATCACTGCAGAAGTGGGCCCGATTCACTGACATAAGGCAGTCACTGCAGAGTTACTGACAGGAGGCAGTTCACTGCAGAGATCACGACAGGAGGCAGTCAACTGCAGAGCGCGGCCCGATCACTGACAGAAGCAGTCACTGCGAGATCACTGGAACAGGAGCAGTCACCTGCAGATATCACTGACAGAAGGCGTCACTGCAGAGTCACTGAAACAGGAGGGCAAGTCACTGCAGACCGCGGCCCGATCACTGACCAGAAAGCAGTCATGCAGAGATCATTGTCAAGGAAGGCAGTCCTGCAGATATCACCGACAGGAGGCAGTCACTGCAGAGCGCCATCGCGGTCACTGGTGTCGCGCTGGCGTCCGTGCCATCCAGTATGACTGCCGGACGGCCGCAGCAAGACGGTGCAGCCTTCAACGGCCAGCGGCATCGACTGCACATGTCGTGTTCGACCATTTTAGACAACGCCTCGGATGGGTGCCGATGGTGGGTTCCGGTGAGGTCGCATGTTTTACGTTTGTAGAGACAACAAACTCCAGTTGTGTCGCGAATTAACCATCGCCAGGGTAGGGTCCGATGCCTACGTGACCGGGTACGGGGGGAGGTACGACCCCCAGACGTTTCGCCCCTTATAGAGCTAGAGCTTCGATTAAAAAACAAGCATGTTGCTTGCAACGAGGGATGCTCATGCCGCTGATATCCTACATTAAGGTCCTGGGTCATTATGCGACCTCAGAGGTCATGTCAGTGTCCCGATGGCCGGATGTCATCCAAATCGTAAATGCGTCGACATTGAATCTAATCGAGCTAGAATCGTGAATGAGCATATCATTATGCAAACATGTGTGCCAAATTTGAAATAAGAGTTATACAAACTTCTAAAATATAAAATGTAATATTAGGTCATCCGAGGCCACGTTCTCGGTTGACCTGTGAAAGTGCATGACCCCAGTAAAAGACATAATAACGCAAATATATGTCAAATTTGAAATGAGCCAACAAATGCCATGGAAACTGCCAAAAGTTAAAAAAAAGTCATCTCAAGTCATCGTAGGTCAGGATCTCGGTGGAAACCATAAATGTCACCAGGCAGCACCTATGCATATGCTCCTGAAGAACAAACACTTGGAAACTGAACAAGTTAAAAGCATCAATACTACGGCCCGTCAAATTGTTATCAATACTACGGCCCGTCAAATAGCGTCAAATTGTTCAAAAGTAGAATACTGACCGTGCCATCACAATCGGTTGATAAATACGCGATTTACTCCTGAAAAAGCGAGGGGGTGGCATTCAATCCTCCTACCCGGGCGAAAGTTAATTCCCTTACCTGAAGGGTTTTTATTTAATTAATGGGGTTGGTGACAATTTTGTAATGTACCAATGTCTTGGGTAAATAAAAACAAACATAATTTTTATTCATGTTAATATAAACAAAAAAAATATACAAATTCGAAATGAGCTCAGAAATGATTCCAAACAAAACCAATTCAGCTCATGTCCTTGTAGCTAAAACGTCACGAAAACACAACAAAATTATGACCGAAAATGGCGCTGATGCGAAATCTTCTGCGCGGCGGTAAAAACGTTAAAGGGAGTGTGCCTACTCACATTGGTCCGTGGAGTTGTTGACACTAGTCTGTAGAAACATATTTTTCTGAATTTAGCCATGTGCTCATTTCCCAGAATCACTTAGTTCTGAGATATTCCAAATCCGCCAATCAACATAGCTGGCAGTAGATTAATTATCAAAGTGCCAGAAGCTCCACTAGAAAGCATGCTCTTAAATTACAACGCTAGCATATATGTTAGCTCTGGCCAGTGGCGCCATTCATAAGGTAACCAATCTTCGCTACTCTGTTTATAGACATCGTATTTTGAGTTTTAGAGAGAAAACCAAAACAAATGCAAAACAGAATCATAAGTAATAAATTCAACTAAAGGGGCTCCAGACGTGAATTAATCGTAACCGACTAATCCAAGCAATAACTTCTTTACGTATCATAATAAATATAATTTGAACATTATCAAAGAGTAAGGCACACAATCCTAAGGTTAGGAGGTGCCACCTTATGCGGGCCGATATTGAATGTTTTGGTGTGTATGCGGTAAGATTAAGCGTGTCTCAAAAAAATTTTTCACCTGCAAAGCGGTTCCGAAACTGACCGCTGTTAGAATCAAAAAAGACTTAAGCACCTCCATGATTGCAATCATTCATAAATTGGGATCGCCCTACGCACTATTTTGAATCAACTTCTTTGCGGGCTTAAAAGTTTTCTTTTGCAATTTGCTAAGCTTCAACATGATGCATTCGTCAGCTCGAACTTTAAAAATAAAGAAGCGTATGCAGTTTAAAGTTATATTGTCAACACATCTTGCCTCTTTAAATAAAAGTAAACTAATAAAACAGCAAGAATAGCAAAGATATTCTGAGGCTCGCACTTTGGCTTGTAAAAGTTAAGTGAACATTTACCCTGCCCTTCTAAACACAGATAACGTTTCAAAGTCAGGCCGCGGCGAATTCAGACTATGGCTTTGGGCGCGGAGCCATAGGCTTATATAAAACGGTAGTGACATCTAGTGGCAAGTATATAAGTACTAGTACTAATATCTAAGACTAAGTAGTGTATGCCATCGCCCAGCAACTGTACACATTTCTGATGACAGATTAATTCCAAAATGGATTGAAATCACGTATTTGTATTCCCCTCATTCACAAAGCAAGTGATAGAAACGATACCGTTTAATATGAAAGAAAAATTAATGAAAAACATAGCGCGTCAGCTTCACGTAGCGACATCTATTAGCAAGTATCTAAGTACTAGTAGAGTGTGCCATCGCCCATCAAGGGCGGCCGTCATGAATTTAGTGGTGTGCACAATCGGGGCAAACGATATGGAGTGAGAAAAAAAGAAATGCTTTGGCCGATAACCAGCTTTAGGGCATGTTTTGAGCAAGAGCATAACATACAATTAACCGCACACTTCATCCTTAAGCTGTTTTTTAGAATGCCTCCGAGTGGCACTAATCCCTTTAACCACTATGCAGACAATAGCAAGCCATAGACACTAAGGTAAACCCGTCGGGGTGGCAGCGAATGGCGAAACGTCAACAGGCACGTGACGTCACCGCTCCCTATATTCAAAATGTGTGAATCGGCCTAACTTGAACGTCTTACCATTTAATACCTTAGGTGCCAGCAGCGCATTGGGCACTACTGAAGATCAAAATGTCCTCTACAGCTCGCTAATTGGTCATTTTCTCCGAAAATGCAAGGATCAGACACTAGGAGACCGCCAAGACCCATGCCCATATAAGGTCATGTTGCCGCGTCGGTCGAACGCGAGTTTTCTTTAAGTGACCGGAGAAGTGCCACGTCGACGCACACCTTTCAAGTCTACTAAAGAAATAGCATCTCCCGATCCGGCCAACCCATTGGGTAGGAAATCGACTCGTCATTTGACGTCAGTGGACAGGGTGGACACGTTACGGAGATAGCCATGACACCCCCTGGACTAATAGACTATGCGGCACGTGAACCTTCAAACAGGGCGCTTCTTTTGGGAAATTGGCATTTATTTTCGTGTCGTCACGAAAATGCACCAATAATGTTAAAAAAACGCAAGTTAGGACAAAGTTGTATGACGGAAGGCGGTCTAAGATATATGTAAGAAGCATATTGAAAAAAACGAGAAAAATACGGTGAATTTTTGGGGCGTGAAAACCCACTACCTGTCCCCCACTCCATTGTCCTTGTAAAAAGGAAATATTTAATTTTTGTTACATTGCATTAAAGGGAATTAATAATCATTTTTACGAAGGAAGCCGGTTAGCCGGTACAGGTAGACAGGGGACGGTAAGACTGAGGACGGGAAGACAGGGAGACTGAGGACAGGGAGACAGGAAGACAGGGGCATCTGTCTTCCTGTCTCCCTGTCTTCCTGTCTCCCTGTCTCCCTGTCTTCCTGTCCCCTGTCTCCCTGTCTTCCCGTAAGACAGGGAGACAGGGGACGGGAAGACAGGGAGACAGGGGACGGGAAGACAGGGAGACAGGTCGCGTGGCGACTCAAACACTGCACCGCCTTCAGCTCCAGCTGAGCCGCCGAAATAGTTGGCTGGCCGCCAGCTGGACTGTCAAACACGGCAGCGGGCCACAGCGAGCGACCACTGGCACGGCCGCGCCGGCGGCGGCCGGGCCCGACAGTCAGCCAGCCTCTCTGACTGACTGAATGAGGGGGCAGGGGATGGGTCGCGGCGGTAGGCCGAGGAAGCATGAATGGTTGGTGGCAATGAGCTCGGCCCATAGATGCACCAGACGTGGCAGAACAAATACGAATGCCGGGCAATGCCCGTAAATGAAATATGTCAACTTCGGAATCGGCTACCAGTTAATATACAAATCAACAAGGCAAGACACGTCCGAAACATAATAAATGTCAAAGGACTGCTGTATTAAGGATAAAAACAAGTTTTGAAACGGTACGTGTCACAGCCGGCGTTTGTCGGTGACCTGCACCAACAAACCTGCGGCGTCTCCAAACCCCTCCGGATAGTCATAAAACGATAACCAGCCATATCCGGAGCAGCGGAGATCCTGCCGGCGGATAAGCCCGGCTGACAAATGAACGAGACGCTAACTGAAATCCTCTACCATCAAAGTCAACAGGCCGCTTCTGATTGTGGCATCCATTTATGTGCGGTGTTATCCTCCTGAAAACAAGGATGTTTTGCAGAGCAATCCAAACAGTGACGATCAGTCATATACAACCTGGAACCGGAATCCAGCTGAGATCCGGATATCGGTGTCCTGTATCCCAGGATCCACATGAGACACCAGATCTAGGTACGCAATCAAGCCGAGGGATCCACAAATATTCCATATCTTGATACATTATATGCCGAGGGATCCAATGGGATCCAAGGTTTAACTTCGGGATCCAGGCACACTGATAGGTATGCTACTTCTGGCTAATTTTTAGGCGGAAAACTCATATGGGTAAATTAATTACATAATTACAAATTCCATAATAACTAACTACATAATTACTAATTACATATATATCATATAGAAAAACTAATTACAACATATTTGCTTACTTAAATACAACTTCAAGGTGATTTGCATGTACTAGTTATACACTTAGTACAATCACGCAAAATATATACCAAAAATATTGATGTTAGTCCCGACATTTGGCCTTCACTAACATTCATACCTACTTAAAGGAACACTGCCTCTTCCGGATGATATCGCAAAAACATGCTAAAACAATGTTGTTTCAAGATCTGAAGTTAGGAGATCCACAGAGATTCTTAGATCCTGAAGCATCTAACGCTGAGGATCAGGAAGATCCCAGATATTTAGCAATTTTACGCAAAGGGATCCACTGGAAGCCAATATCTTTTATATGCAATTTGATATTGGGATCCACTGGGAAATCCAATATCTTTATGCATTATATCGAGGATCCACTGGGATCCCATATCCACTTCAGGATCCAGGCGAACGAGTCCTGGATGCCGGACATTTGGCCTTCACAACATTACACACCTTCAAGGTACAAAACACAGTAACTAAAATGACCTTTTCCTCGAAGAAGAAAAGGTAATCAAAATCAGTCCAGGTAATCAATAACATATATTGGGTGAATTTTAGGACACATGCCATTCTCAAACGTTAAAGGGACACCGCCTCTTCCCCTGACTGAGGTGACCAATAGTTCACGTATGGTTATTCTTCAATAACTGTTTACCAAATCAAGGTAGAGCTATAGGGTTTGCACCATTGTCTGTGGCTTGTCGAGTCTAATATATTTTTGGATATGACCTAACTAAGTCAACAAATATATTATTCGATGCGGATCGACAAGAAAAACACAATTGATTTTTCGGCTTTTCCCTATCGTGCTTCTCTAAAAAAATATATAAATATTCGTCAATTTTTAGAATGTTATATACGCAATGGCTTCTGCTTATGTGTGAACTAAATTTTGACCTAAGGTCAATTTTGATGAGATCTATGGCGACAGGAAATAACTCGATTCTCTTTCGTTCACTATTTTACCGCACTCTTTTAGTTGTCGAATATCGATGGTTAAAAAAAACACACACATAAAGCCAAATTGTGACCTTTGGTGACCTCTGGTGACCTTAATATTGACCTGACCTGAAAATGACTAAGGTTCTTTCGCTAGAGCTTGTCTCGAGCTATCTAACACTGTGTTCTACTTGTCGCTACGTGGCGTGATTTTTCAGCTCTTAGGGCGGCGGAAATTAACCATCGGTTGTTCGTGGCTGGCGCGAACCCCCCAGTTTGCGTGCTAAACGAACAAAATTAAATGTGCACTTCTAGAAAATGACCATGTAGATCGTTTTTGCTTCAGTTGATCATTTATTAGCAAACACATGTTGCAAATAAGAGGTGCATCGTGCTTCTGGTGGGTAAAGATAGCTTCGTTAATGAGAATGTTTTACCTTTCAGAAAGTCGTCAAATATACGCCCGTTGTAGTGAAAGTATGAAGTAAAAGTGCTGATGAAAACGATGGTGATATTTGTTTCTCGAAAAGTCACTTAACAATATATATATTTGTACAATGACGTCATTATCGAGTATCAGTGAGCTATATATAATAGGCACAATTTTTGTAGAAAATCTTAGCGATTTGAATACAAGAAGTCCCTTGTATCGTACTCGTTCCAGGTAATCCAGCAAAGTTTTGATAAATGCACGGCGTTTTTCTCCCAGGACCGACAATCTTGAAGTTACTGTCAGCCAATCAGCGGCAGCACTAGCCTATATTTTTCACTGGCATGGGGAAATTCAAAATTCATTTGCTTAAAAACAGTAATGTTAAGTGACAAATCGTTGTATAAATTTATACTTTTCAATAACGGCCAAAGATAAAAGCTATCTCAGTTAAAAAACAATACATAGGGAAAACATTCCCTTTAACATGACGAGCCTAGAGTTAACAAAAGCATGTAATTTAAGATGGTGAAAAATACTTTTCATGAAAAGTAAATACAGATTAACTTGTTGCCTGTTGGACGTCTCTGCAACCGACCAACATTCGTCACGCTAGTTGGAGGCAGACAGCGAGACGAAGCGTCCATCGGTGAGCCCTTCACCGACTCCAAACTGACCATTCCGCCGGGATCGGACCATCTCCGGGCGTCCAACAGCCGCCGTCCATCTGAACAGCGTCCCGGGCCCGCCCCCGCCCCCGCCCACACACATCGTCCATCCGTCGCGTCGCTATCGTCGCGCGACTCTCCGGCGGCGGGCGGCGGTATCTCGGCGGCCGGGTCGCCCTGGACACTCGCCTGCAGCGCCTTCTGCCGCCATCAGCCGCCATCAGCCGCCGCTTTACGGTGTCGTTCTGTAGCGGCCGCCGCCCCTGAGGGTCGCCGCCGCCGCCGGCTGGCAGTCCAGCGGACGGCGTGGTTCTGTAGCGGCCGCCGCCCCTGAGCGTCGCCGCCGCTGCCGGCTGGCAGTCCAGCGGACGGCGTGGTTTTCGGCTCCGGGAGGGAGACCGGCGGCCTGACCGAGCCGTTACAAAGTTGTTCATAGCTGTCCCCGAGCCGATAGCCGGCGGTGTTGATCCAGCGGCGATCACAGCCACTATCGCGCTATAGAAGCGGCGCCGAGGGGGCCGGTCTGCTGCTGACGGAGCGGCACTGCACGGCTGAGTCATGTCACGCCGCCAGGGGCCCGACGTTAACGTCCCCAGGTGGGCGGCACTGCCGACCCGCGGCCTAAGGCCGACTCCAAGGAATTTTCATTGGGGGATTTCCACGGACGGATCTAGGCTTTGAGTTTGGGGGCAAATGTTTTGCTCAATTTTGTCAGGGGAAATTCGTTGACTGAGGGTGGTGTGGTGTCAGGCACTGGTGTCAGGCACTCTCCCACTGAGCTACAGGGGCGGACATATGGTGCATACAATTGTCCAAAGGTACCATTTGTAACAATCGGAGGTGTCTGGCGATTTGTCACGATCTCTTTGGATAGCTACTAAACTAGTGGACGGAGCTAGGTTGTTCCAGCCCCCTTTCATCTGCCACGTGACCATAAGTGGGCGGAGCATGACCATATAAGTCAGGTCCAGCAGTGGATTTTTTTTGGCGCACTTCCATTGTTTTGCCGCACTTGTATGTGCGGTATGGTGTAAGTACCGTTTTGATCACGTGATGCGTCTCCTATTCTATTGGCTTGAGGGAGAGCTTGGTCACATGATCAATGCACGGTACAAAAAACAAAGCCGTGTTTTGTGTATTTAGAGTGCGTTCGTAGAGACTGTTTTTTCTACGCATTTCGTGAGATCTTTCGCGATGTGGCTGTTCGGTGAGCACTAAACGAGGAATTTCACGTGGGATTTCACGATTCCACGTGTGGAAACGCCAGAACGTGTCACGGCGGTGTTTGCCGTGTATGTTTGCCAAATGGTGTTTGCCAAATGTGGTGGCCCACATTGAAAAGTCTGTCAAGTGAAG